>JANRGW010048279.1:0-62243 GCA_024733675.1 Psilopsiagon aymara
CAGCCGTTCCCCATCACACTGTGCTCCAGGCCCTGCACAGCTCCATTGCCCTTCTCTGGCCCCGCTCCAGCCCCTCAATGTCTCTCTTGCAGTGAGGGCCCAGAACTGAACCCAGGATTCGAGGTGCAGCCTCACCAGTGCCCAGCACAGGGCACAATCCCTGCCCTGGTCCTGCTGCCGCACTGGTGCTGATCCAGGCCAGGATGCTGGGGGCTTCTTGGCTGCCTGGGCACACACTGCTCATGTGCAGCTCCATCAATCAGCACCCGCAGGTCCTTTTTATAAGGTCCAGACAGGAGCTTTGTGGATCACCTTTTGCACAAGTGAAGGAGAAAAGTCCACAGTGTTTTAGGAGATGAAGATGGTTCCCCGAAATCTTCTCTCGTACATGGCAGCCATCAGTTACAGAGGACAGCTGGAAGGCCCTGTGACTGAGGCTGGAATCAGCTTTGACTGATGTAAAGCAGATTCAATGAATCAATGGCGGGGTAGTGTATCAAATAAAATATTAATGATGTAGCACTAGTGATGAGCTGTAACTCTTGGGTACTTTCCTTCCCACAGGAGGTTGTAGCATCTCCATTCCAAAAGTAGAGAAAACAAACTTGGAAGCCAAGGGCCTTTTTCTTGTCTCCTGCTATTCTACCTCCCCAATGAAGTGACAGAACAGAGAGGAAAGTCTCTACTCATGTCAGTCTGTACCTATGCTTTTTAGAAGGGGACTCTGATGGGCTGGTGGGTCCCATAGCTCATTGGAATGAAAGACATCTGCCTAACACTACAGTCTGTCCTTTCAAAGAAGGTGGTGGGGAAGGTGAATCTTTCCATCAAAGGTGGCAGTGAAGCGGCAGATGTGGAGGTGGTAGGACAGCTAGAAAAGGAGAGGGGTAGAGGCATGGTAACATTTTGGTATCTTGGTATGTGCTTCCCCATTCAAACCATGGTGGAACTACTGCTGTAACCATGAGGATTAGCTCTGACACTTTTCCCTCAGCCATTTTGATCTTATAACAAAAGCTGTGGGTGACAGTGATTGTGGTAAGTATTGGGAGGAAATGTTTGTAAACTGCGTCAAACATAAGGGCATTATAATGCAGCCATAAATACATCTGAGGATCAGGACTGTAGGAAGTGAATATTGATCTTGGGAAGCAATGACTCCACAAAAGGTTCAGTGTAACCCAAGTTGATTTTGACACCTTCGCTGTCTGACCTTTGCCATCCCTTTCTGACTCATCCAATAGTTCTGTCTCATGCTGACACCAAAACACAAGCCAGCTACACTGTGCTATTTATTTCCAGGGTACAAAGAGTTTCCCCGTAGTCCCACGCACCATGCCAAGCAGTACTAAGCGGCTACTAACAAACTGAGACATTAACTACTTGCATCTCCCCAGCAAGAGGAGAGTGGCATCATAAACCGGCCATCACCTGATTCCTTACAGTCTGTTATCCCTGTCCTCTAGAATACAGTTCTCAGGCGAGCACATTGCAATTGACTCTGAGAGCCAGAGAGCATCTGTCGCCAAAATGCCTAGGGCATTTCTGCAGAGATGCTGCTGTACCTCTTCATATCTACTGTGATCATTAGGACATGCCTGAAGCAAAGTGTCAGCATGGTGTCTGTCTTGCATTCAGAACACATGGAAATAGAAGCCTATAAAAACCTGATGAAATTTGTCATTGCAAGTTGCATTCTCCATGCAAGTCATGCTGAACAAGACCATAGTGGAGTAATCACTGTTTTGTGGATATGGAATATCCAGCAGCAGCTCCAGAAAACCTGTATGACTTTGCCTATAATAAAAGAAGTTGGCTACAGTCTTCCAGGATCAGAGCATGCTGATAGAAGAGCATGTACTGGTATGAAGGTGGACTGATACTGAAATGCAGCATATGGCAGCATGCTTGATTCCTCATTCTAAGTAACAAAACTATTGATAGAGAACATCCTGGAGGATCTGGGGACTGCAGGAATCCTTTCCTGGTGTGATTTAGGGAGCTGAATCCACCACAGTATGAAGCACCTTAGGATATCATCCCTAAAAATAATTATAGCAATCACATCCTATTTTGTGTTGGAAAGGACCTTAAACTCACCCAGTTCCAATTCCCTGCCATGGGCAGGGACACCTCACACTAGAGCAGGTTGCTCCAAGCACCATCCAGCCTGGCCTTGAACACTGCCAGGGATGGGGCAGCCACAGCTTCTCTGGGCACCCTGTGCCAGCGCCTCAGCACCCTCACAGGGAAGAGCTTCTTCCTTATATCCAACGTGAACTTCCCCTGTTTCAGTTTGAACCCATCACCCCTTGTCCTGTTACTGCAGCCCCTGATCAAGAGTCCCTCCCCAGCATCCACACAGCTTCTCTTCTCTAGGCAACTCTGCATTAAATTCACATACTCGAGCTGTTAGCAGAGCAGTGCTGTTGGCTCATAGGCAGGCTTTGCATGATGGAATTCTTTCAGTAAACTTCTGTGGCTTCTGTAGTAAAAGCAGAACTCCCAAGTGTTACTGGGTTGATAAAGCTCCTCATGACTGAGCTTTGCAGAAACCCTCAGACTGGGTTAGGTCAATTTATCCTGTCATTAGTTTACATGGTGATAGTTTATCATGAGTAACATAGTTTACGCTGTTTGTCTTTACTGTAGGAGGCTGCATTAAATAACCTCCAGAGATCCTCTGCAAGCTGTTTCTGTCTGATCCTGTACGCATGTAACCTCTAGTCCACATTAACTAGCACAACAGTATTTGCTTTTTAACGAAACAGAAGAATAGAAGGGAACTAGAAAGCTTAGTATGTTATCTGCTGCATTCAGCCTCAACATCTGCTCTCTCCCTTCTGCTTTTTCCTCTCCTTGTCAGTATTGTGTGGTGTGGGAACATCATGAAGCCTAGCTCCTGTGATTTGCCATGCCATATAGAAAACACTGAAGGAATATTAATTGCAAGAGGTCCCATCTTTTATGGTGACAGAATGAGAGCCATCTTCCCCTATGAACAAAGGCCAGGCCTGTGTTAGGGTGCATATAACAGCTCTGCTGTCGGAGTTTGTAGTGCTCTTAACTCTGTTCATCCTTGTTACACTGTTCAGCATCACTTGCAGAATTAACTTTCCCAGCCTTTCCCTTTCTGTGCTTTCTCTAACAGCATATCACAGAACAAACACAGTGTCTCCTCAGCCTGTCTCACTGAACGTTACATACTGTGGTTTGTATTTCTATCCATTCTCTAGGTAGCTTTTCTTCCAAAGGGAAGCTAATGCCTGCCGTGCATCTTTAAATCTTCAATCACTGCTACAGCTCTGTGAAGTCATTAACTATTGTTGACTCATGCTCAGCTTGCAGGGCTCAGTGAGTTGGACATTGGTGCCTCCTTGGGCAGTTAAGCTCCTACAACCATTAATATGCAGAAGTATGATTTGTTGGGTTTCTTTGGTTTTGCTTAATTTCAGAAGTGAAAGACACAAAGGTATGGTGTCCTTCTTTAGCATGCCAATTCAACACGTCTGTAAGCAGCCACAGATAGAGTGGGTTTGAGACAATAATAGAAAGTTGGTTTTCTTTGGCCTCAGCATTAAATATTGATCCATCCACATAGGGCTTGTTCTTAAAAAGACAGCAGTTCAACTTATTATAGCACTAGGGTGATTTTTGACATGTCCACTTACAGAGTCATAGAATAGTTAGGGTTGGAAAGGACCTTAAGATCACCTAGTTCCAACCTGATGTAGTGTTTCATGTAATACCTTCAGCAGAGATTGTGGTGTGGAAAAGATTCCAAAACTGCAGAGATGGACCCTTAGAATATGTACAGTAGGTTTTCCTGACTGCACACGTGCCAGCTGGAGCTGGTTTCGTTAGTTATAGAACTGGTGACATAAACTACTTGTACTGACTATAAAAAACTGCACTGCAAACCTCTCTTCAAGATGAAGGTAAGAACAGATATGTTTTCTTAGCACACATATCACATGGACCTGCTTTTCTTTGTCATTGCTAAACCACTGCACCAGGGGAGGAAAACTTCACTCATCATGGAAGTATTTAAAGCAATCGTACCTCATGAACTCATCCATCCTCTGCCTTTCCACCCCCTCAATGGCATCTGCTAGCAGACACAGTGATACTGACTTGCAACATGAGCATTGCAGGTTAATCATTGCCAGGGCTGAGATGAATTGTGAAACCAGTTTTGTAACGCCCAAGAAGAGAGGAGAACATAGAAGCATATTAAGTAAATGTAAGGAGTTCTTTAAAGAGCAGTATCAAATGAAGGGCAGTTAAAAACATTAAGATAATACAACAGAAGTTAGCATTACCTTTGCCTTAATGCTACTTTGCTTTAACTGTGTTTTGTTATTCTGCTGACATACAGTGCTTGGCAGAATAACCCCCTGCATAATCCAATTGCATTGCTTTTCTCCTGGGGCAAAACTATGCTCAACCCAATGCTGGGAATCCCTTCTACCCAGTGAGAACCTCTCATCAGTGAGCAGCAGTCTGCTTCCCGCATATGCACTCCCTTGGAAGAGTGAGTTGTCTACTGTACAGTACTATGGTGTTAGGAAGAAGAGTAGGGAGTAGCTTCTTGCATTAAGGATATTATTCTGGGATATGGGAATAGCACGGTTGAATGCCCTCAGACAAAAAGTGTTTAGAATCCACATGAAGGAGTCGATTGCTGAGTAACAGGTTATTATGCCAAAAGTAGGCACTTATGTTTTAAATTAACTCACTTTTGACTGTTATATGCCGTACTCTTCAGTACGTCTGCTGGAGGAAGCCCCTCAGAGGACATGGGCAAAATTAGGTGGTTCTCTGCTTTGTCTGAACTGCAGAGAATCTATGCAAACAGGCTGATTCTTCACATGTGAAGTGCTCAAATACCTGCATTAAGGACATGTTGCAAATTGTAAAGCAGATACTGATTGAATTAAGCAAGGCACAGTGTCAGCAGGGAAGTGTGTCTTCTCTGTTGCCATCTTGGACACAGGTATCTGAATTCCTCCCAAGTGGTGTATTAAACACCAAGGAACATGACCTTAATGTAGTTCATTATTGTTTATAACTGACTCCTTAAAAGACTGGAGTGTTTGACTGAATTAGGTGGTGGCGATTTGCACTCTCCCTCTTAGCTGAACATTACTTTATCTTGTAATAACATTAAATAACATTACTTTAACTTGTCCAGCACTATCAACTGAGAACATTTCACCTACATAGAGCTCTTACAGGTGTGGTTAGGAGTGACACAGGAAATGTAAAAGTGCTTATCTGTATTAGATTTACTGCCTTTTTTAAAACCCATGATTTTCACAATCAGTACGTAGTCTCTGTGGATCACTGTTTTTTAACCAGGATTCAGTGTCCCCATGTTGTACACTCTCATCTAGTGGAGTACAGATGGATAGTGGCTGTCAGAATAACTTGAGGAAGTAAAACATGATTAAACAACACGTTGCCAACCAAGAACCAAGAAGAATTTCTCACCGAAGTTTGAAGCAGGGAGGAAACTGTTGCTGACATGACATATTTTGGTGACTAAAGAGCATGGAAACAAGAGACAGGTTTTAGACATGCAACTAAAATTCAATGACCAACACAGCCACAGTGGATTCTGGGAAAACAGGCTTGGTTGTATAGGTCCTGCTATATGGACTTTGATCACACTTATCTAGAGACTGCATGCTGCAAGCTAACTGACTAAGAGATGCTAGTTGTTTTTAGAGAAGCTGTCTACATCTCTACAACAACCTGTTCTCACAGCTTTTCTTTAGAGATAAGATCTCAACATCAGCCAGTTTTGGCTATGCTGTAATCCAAAGTTTGATTTGAGTTGCACCATCATTTAGGACATTACACCTTGAAATGTTTTCTAGATGGAAGTAAAGGAAACTGTAATGAAAGAGCTGTGGGCTGAGCAAAGCCATGTAACTCTGCATGAAATACCATCTGGTTGCAGCCAAGAGGATGGCCTCAGCCAAGGAATGATGCTTCACTCTGAACTTTCAATTTTTCACACTTTTTAAGTTTTGGACCTTTGCAGCATAAGCAGAATGGCATTGCTTTTCCTAGCTTGGCAGCTAGTAGAAAGCCACTCTTATTCTACCTGGTAATCTCCTCTTACACATGGGTTAGAGCGCTCTCCACCTTCTCTGCTATTCCTAAGAGTGTGCTACCAAGTCTGAAGTCACTCCTACCAGAGAGATATAATTCCTATAGGATTAGGAGACCAAATACCTCCTTAGCCACAGTTGCTTGTTAATCCTGTTCAAAGCCAGGGAAATAGACGTCAAAGTGATACCAGAGAAAGGAGTCAGAAATGAACTCAACTAGCTCAGAAATTGCTGCGAGATCCTCCTTTAAACACAGACGGTATGAAGGCCTGTCCTCACAATTGGACAAGAGAAAAACAGAATGTAGGTGGAATAAACTGCCCACAAGAAAGATTACACAGGAAGAGAGTAGGAGACACAAATTACCATAACTGTGTACAATGTGTCTGGGCTTGAATGGACAGAGAGGGGTGACTTCCAGTCTAGCTGAGAGAATGGGAAACCTGGAAAAGCTAGGGAATGGGTGCAGCCTTGATCTGCGTGAGGGCAGGGAAGAGAGGGAGAAGAGCTGCAGCTGTGATTATCTGGAGTTTAGGGCAGTGTTATACCTATGCCTTTCCTCTGGTATTCCTGAAACATAGAGATTCCACCACATTTGCAATGCTGAAAGCACTTTTTCAGCTCTCCACAGTGTCATTTAACTGATGCAGTGTAAAATTCTCCCTGCTTTTATACTGCTTAATAGCAGGAGACTGTAAAGGGTTGTGCATGCTGACAGCTTCAAGATGGAACTCAACATAATCACAAAGTCCAAACAGTTGGCATAAGTGGTTAAAACATTTCATCTTGTAGTGATACCTGGCCTAAATTAACAAATCTTATTCTCCTTCACACTGCCTAGCTCCAAACACCTGGATGCACTACAAGCATTGCTGTATGTCCTTCGCAGGTGCCTCCTGCTCCACCTCCTCTGCTGCCTTTGGGTGTAGACGCTGTGCTTTCAAATGCGCTCTTCAGAACTTGGGTGTGCTGACAGGCAAGCTCATTGTAAACATAGACATGCTCATTGCAAACATATTCACAATGGGCACAGCCTCCTGTTCTATAGGGTGAGTGCAGTATCAAGGATGTCCCTTCCAGGGGATCCTCTTCTGCCCTAGCAGGACAGATGTCCTGCTCATGTCCACCGCTCAGCAGACTCAGAAAAGCGGTTTGTACTTGTGGGTGCCATAAACACTCTCTACTGATGTTCATAATAACCACTTTTGCATTTAGCTTTACTAAAGAGCCGTCTTTGTCATAGCAGTATTTTCTGGTTGCTGGGCCAAGAATTAACTGCAAGAGCAGCACTTTTATGCCTTCAACCTTGTCTGCTCTGTACCCAATAATAACCATGGCCTTCAGCTCTGCAAGTCTCCCACTGGGTTCTTTTGGTACCCTTGCTCTTTCAGCCCTAGCTGTGGTCTCCAAGTCCATTAGTCTGTAGGCTGCATCCAAAGCCTGGGTCTTGCTGCTTCCACAGTAATCATCATCTGCCAGTACAGTCTTCATTTCATTCTTAATCTTCTGCCGTTTTTTACAGCAGCAGGCAGATGTTATGTTCCCAGATATGAGAGCATAAGCTTCCAGCCCAACTATCACTAGTCTTACAGGTTGCTGTAAGCTCTCACAGCTGTGGGTGAAGGATGCTTCTCCACAACCCACATTCCCTGACTAAAACTTACCCTGAAATTCAGTTCATGGTCCTATCTCATTTGGTCTCTTACAAGAACCCTTCAAGTTTAGATTGCCCACTACCATCTCCTGAGGACTTCTGCACAACACACAGTTCTCCTTCTGCCATGGTCCGGCTTTTTCAGGCCAGAGAAGGCCCAGATCACTGTAGCAGCATGTACTTTACCTTGTATAAGTACCCTTGGCAGCAAAACTAAAGCATTTTGCAGGATTGCTAGTTGAATGCAACTGTCTCTCATCTCTCTACAAGTGAGAAACTTGTCCTGGGGCTCCCTGTCTATCCAAACAATATAGCTGTCTCTTCTGCTAGCAGAGATCGACTGCCTGTGTCACCAGTCAAGCCACAATCCTACTATGCTGCACAGCACATAGGAAGTCACTGGGACAATGTGTGACACAAACAGTCTTTTGAATTTGTACATTCTAGCATTGGGCTCATCTGCTTTGAAGACTGCATAAGCTGTTGAGCAACCACTGTGCCTGGCCTTAGAACTTCTATCTTAATGGATCTACCAGTAGTAGTCAAAACACTCCTGTATTTTGTAAGCCGTGTTCTACAGGTATCACTGGTGATGCTGAGCCAAAGAAACAGTATCTTAAAGAGCGTAACAGAGAATATATACTGTCCTCTCTGCCTACTCCACAAGAAAAAAGCAGAATGAAACCTCTACCTACAATGAGAGGACAAGTAGTGATCAACCAGAATTCGCTGGTCCCCTTAGTACTTACTGGTCTTAAGAATGAACAAAACTCCCCCTCTAAGCGGCAAACTGTCACAGAACAGAGTGCTTTTGTTTTTTTTCCTATCCCTTGAAAAGTTGGAACTCCATTCTATTACCAGGCACCCTGTCCACCTTAAAACCAGGAAGCCTTCTGGTACTTAACCCAACAAACACATCCTGGGCTAATCTGTCAGGAAAGCTCGGTGCTCAAGGCTGAACAAATCCAGTGCCTTTAACCCCTCCATGTATGCCATGAACTCCTACCTCCTCCTCAACTTGGTGGTCCTGTTTGACTCAGACCAGTCAGGTCGGTTTTGTACTGGAGAGCCCACATCTGGCCCCAGGACTACAGGAGTCATCCACATGTACTGCACAGAGAGGGAGTCACCACTTCCCCTGACCTGCTTCCCCCCAGGCCCTTTTACATAAAGCGGCTGTCTAGACAGTACGCCCCAGCCTCTACAGCTGCATCTCTTCCATTCACGGTCCACGGCTTTGTGTGCATTTAGACGGGAAACTGATTCCATCCGACGTTTTATCAGCTACTTAGTGATTACATACATTGCTTAGTAGGTACTTAGATGTCAGCTAACAAGTAAGATGAATTAGGCATTTAAGGAGCGATACAAGTTGCCAGAAATACACCTTAAATAAAAATGAATAAGTTATTTCATTGATATTTTGGTGGCATCAATCCAATACCTGTTAATCACTGCCTACTTCAATAGCATCTAATTAGAATTGCATAAGCTGTTGATTGAAGCCACTGAACTGTCCTTCCTGAGCAGTCACACAGACACATACTTCATTAAAAACTTTGGCACCTATTTATTTGATGCCAACATACTGAGTTTAAATAGAAATCTAAATGAGTGCTTACCCCAGGAGTTACTGCACTGACTGAACACTTTAATGAATGTTTCCTGAAACAGCATTTATTAATGCTGCTTAGTATCTAACTTGAATTGCTTGTTAAAATAAAAAAGCTCTCTAGGTGCCTTGAATGGCCAGAATGTACTTTTCCAACTGTACTGTTTTACAGGCAACCATCCAACACATCCCACTACTCAGTTTTCACCACAGCCTTTTATTTCCTAGAGCTGAGATATATATAAAATGCTCCCTAGTAAAACATGTAAGCTTAGCCCCTCTTTTAAAAGGGGCAGCCCTTTGATTCCTACCTACTATAGAAAAAGTATTGTATGAAGATGAGTTTTTCTTTAGTGATCGCAATGTTTAGTTTAGTTTCTTACAGCTCTTTACAAATGAAGCCCTCTCATCCTCTGACTAGAATAAATTTCCCACATGTCAAGCGAATAAATATGGATGTAGCAAGAAGGGTGGACACTGGAGCAAGCACCCATTAGATGCAGTGGAAAGCCAAATCATTTAACTCTGTGTCAGCTTCTTACCATGATTTCACCAAAAGTAAAGCTGTGGAGATCTTTGGTTGCCCTTCCCTCCATTTCTGAAAAGGGAGCTCTAGAACAGGCAACAGCAGGTCATACAATGATGGAGCCTGAACCAGTTCATAGAGGATTGCCTGAAACTTCAGAAAGGTGCTAGGCCTTGATCTATGCTCCAAAAAAGATTATTTCACTGACAACTCCATTTTCTGAGACCTCTATTTTCCATAAACATGGACACCCTGACTTCAAAAAAAATTATACAGTGCTGGAAACATCAGGTGTGGGGCGGCAGAACAAGACGTAGGTCTAGACTAGAGAAGGG
Organism: Psilopsiagon aymara; assembly: GCA_024733675.1. Lineage (NCBI taxonomy): Eukaryota > Metazoa > Chordata > Aves > Psittaciformes > Psittacidae > Psilopsiagon > Psilopsiagon aymara. The sequence goes on from JANRGW010048279.1 coordinate 10,247, forward strand.
CACCTCACCCATACCACAACCCTACCCCAAAAGGAAGTACAACAGATTTTACTCACTGAACATAAAGGCAGAGTCACCTATCCTTTGGGCTGGAAGCTGAAAGGCTCCACGGTGCTACCTGCAACAAGGTCCTGTTAACACCAAAGGTTCCCAGGATCCTTCTGGAACCTGGCTTCTCTCAGGATAGCAATAACATCCCTTTGCTAAATAAGCTGCACTACTTGCTCCAAATATCCTGAAATGACAAAACTCAGTCTAGAGCTCAGGAGCATCCAAAATACAATCCTCCTAAGGATACCCTATTTAATGCCTCTGATACTCTGGTTCATGGTTAGATAACAAGTGTGTAGACAAAAAATTTGCACATCAATCATCTTATGAACTCAACATTTTAGTACAGGCTGAGAATAGCATTTGTTAAGTAGCAAGGCTTCTGCAAGGGAATTCAACATCTACAAAGCCTAAAATACCTGAAAACCTAGTAGGGGACTGTTTTGACAACGTCGTGACTTGAATGACTATTTCCAAACAGCCATTTGCACACACAGGTAACAATGACATGTTTAGTCACCTGGTCAATGACAGTCCTGAATTGAAGTGGGTTTTTTTCAGGCAGATTTCTAATGAAGATCTGGTTTGCAGTGCTTATACACCTGCACCAAGCCATCTTCATCCTCCAAAATATCGCCAAAAGAAAGTCCAAACTTACTGGCAGGTGAGGTAGTAAACCACAACAGTTTCCAGTTGTCTCTCATGGACTCTTTAGTCTCAACATAATTCCCTGAATTTCTTTGAGCCATCTTGCGCTCCATCTGACATACCAGGTCAGGCCACTCTAATTTTTGCTGCTGTTCTTCATTTCTGTGGCTTTTGCTGTTGGAGATGCACTACTTGGTATTATAACAGTTCCAGGAGGAAGCAGTTCGAGTAATTTCTAACTTCTGATTTTAAGTGTTTGAGCCTCCCTGACATCTACTGAACTGTGTTGGCAAAGTTTTCATCACCACTCCATAACATCTGTCATTTAATTTACTAAACCTAATGCCCACAGGGACCTGTAAGGGATATTAGTCCTTATACCATCACCCTCACCCACTGCCCATAGCACTCTTCTTTAGTCACCATTACAATTGAACAGTGGGAAAACAATAATGAAGAGAAAATGAGTTAAAATCATACATTTTATTGCCAAGCAGCATTTAGGCTGACATAGTAAAGGGTTTTTCAGATAACCAAAATGTACACTTCTATTCAGATAATCACCTCTCCTGTACTTCTGAATCCCAAGCAGGTAGCAGATACTCCTTATTTTCCTTTTCCCAGGGAGAAAGGCTTCATTCTTCTTATAGCATTCACTTAAAAATCACTTCAAATCCAGGAAATCACACTTCACATTTCAAGATTTGAGGAAAAGGACTTCCCAGACTTCCATTTACATCTTTACTTCTTTCTCTGTCATATCTCAGTCATCCAACTTTGGGTCACCAGGACAAAACTTCCAAACAACTCCCAAAGCACTGAACTTCCAACCTGGAATTATTTCACGTTTATAAAGAAATTTTATACCAGTCATTTGAAAGAAAAAAAAAAATTAAGCCAAATATAAAACTTCCAACAAATAAAGTGATTTAGAACAATTTTACTTTGCTCATTATGCGGCAGGTACTGTACAAAACTGCCACAGAAGCAGTGGTATTGAAGACTACTTAAGCGTCTTACACGTTAGGTTAAACCCAAGCACTGAATATTCAGAGCATTTTAAACATGTTAAACAATATAGATAGGCAACAGCACAGCCCAAATGCCAAAAGATCTGCCTATTTTATACACCATTTTAAAAGCACTTCATGAAGTCGCATGAATTTCAACTGACATCATGTAATTTGTTTCCAAAGATGCTTACTGCAGCATATTTCTTTCAGATAAATGTACAAGAAGCAATATTATTCTTAGGGCTGTGGAAAAGTGACACGCACATCGAAGCTGAAGGCTTGTTTCTGGTGATGTCAACAGGATTTTTGCCACTGACTTTACTGATGCAAAGGTATCTTTTATCCACACATTTTTCTGTTAGATAAAAGGTATAAAGGCCAGCTCAGATTTACAAAATAGCTATTTGAAAAATACTTCCATGAGGCACACGTGCAATACGAAGATGAGTTACCACAGATATCAAAACTAGCCTTTAGTACTCACACATACACCGCAGCAAAAGCAAACCAGAACAGAGAGGACAGCACCACCGTTAAACTTCGCTGAGTTCCTTCTTAAGGCTATGTAACTGTGTACTGGGAGGAAAGACATCAATACTTTCTTTTTGGCATTACTTTCCTAGGTAAATGGATGGTATCACGTTTTAAATCAAGTTATTAAAATCTACTTCAAAATAAATGTTTCTATACTGTGACCTGCTTCATATATACAGATATGCTCCAAAGGACATGATTTAGAGATGTTTAACATAGAGATCTATAAAAATATTTTAACATTTATGTGGTTTAGAGGCTTAGTGATAAGAATTATGACTTCTCAGTATGAACATTCAGCAATAATTGTTAGTCTCATCTTGAGAAGCTGAAGATTACCTGGGTTTTCTGATCAAAAGCAGTGGCAGAATATGTGACTGCTTAAGTGCATCTCACCAAAATTCACATATGTATGTTAAAGCTATCATATGATAGAATCCCAAAGAGCAGAGCTAAATATAATGCTATTAACACATTTTAAGTTTTAATTTTCAAATCACAGGTTCAAATGTAATGTTTTAGCTATGTGAAGCTGTGTGAAAAGTTAATAGGGTTCAGCTTTATTCTGTTTACTACCAACTAAATCACTTCGGTTCTCTGTAATGTCACGCCTACCTGTGGTATACCAACTGCATCAGCTCCCGTCTAGAACTACCTCTGCAGTATAACTATCTACATTCTTCCTAACAGATGATACTAGCTTGAAAACAGTGCTATGTTAACCTAGTTCTGAGTTTCAAAACCAGAATTAGCCTTTTTTGGGCCACCCTGAGCTGGCTCTTGTCTGCACACACTGGAAAAACAGCCCTCAAAACAAAGGGATTGAGGAAATACATTCCTGGGAAGATGCTGAGTAACTTGATTTCTTCGGCTTAACTTGGCAAAGCAGTGTATCTTGTAGAATCAAACACTAATCTGCTCAAGAAATTAAGGGCAATACAAGCTATGCTAGTTTGGTTTTTCATTCCTGTTCAAAAAATAAGACAAAAAAAAAAAGGTCAAGCCAATTAAACCACTACATGCAAATGAAACTCTTGAGGGCTGAGAATCCTTCTGGGAAGTTCTTTACCTGAAGTATACGCATTTCAAATATTTAGAAACATTTAAGACTGCCTATTATCTGTGTGTGAAATAAAAAGCTCCAACAAAAAAAGGCAGTAACAGCATGCATTTTAATTTCCAAAACATTCTGGGGACAGATACAGTGCGTGAGTTTGATGCTCATTCTTTCATGTTTCACAAGCTGTTCAAGATGAAACGTAGCCACAGAACGCTTCACAGTTAAGGCTCAGGGTCGTGTGATAACTATGAAGGAATCTAAGCATGGATAACTGCCTTTCCATTTTCTTGGCAACAGATCCCACACACCGTAGTAAGCTAGCTGAAAAATAAACAACAGATGACAGGTCTTCTGTTAAATCTGTTTCTTCGTTATGCTAAGCCCCTTTTAGCAGCATCCTCTGATGCTGCACAGGGGACTCGCCTCTAGTGCTACATGTAGCCAGTCCCAAGGAACAAGAAAGAGACCGCATAAGCATCAATTCAAAACCCCATATGTGAACAGATACTACTCAAATTGAGAGCTGAGTCACCTCTTCTGATCAGACCTACATTCTCCTCTCCCAGAGAGCTACCTTATCATTTGTAAACAACTGACCATCTAGGAGACCACTTTGGTGTCTTACACTGTTCAAACCATCATCCACTTTTGTTTATGGCATTTCCCATAAAACAAAAATATTCTGTTGCCAAACAGTTTAAGACAGATGGTCTTGTGAATTTTTACAAATACTGTTCCAAATTTGTAACATACTTAAAGCAAACTTCACACATTCACCTTAAGCTTGCGCAGTACAGAAGAAAATATAAACTCCCAGTAAAACCATGCAAAAAACCCCAAAGACCATCAAGGTAACATATCTAAATACAAATCAAACCAAACAGAACATCAAAAGAATATATAAAGTATGATTTTGTTCAAGATCTTGAATAACAAAGTACTAATAGTTTTCTTGTGTTGGGTTTCTTTGGGGTGTGAGGGGGAATGATGGTGGGTTGGTTTGTTATGTGTTTTTTGAGATAAAGCAAAATAAGACTTAATTCCTCACCTTTCCCAAATGCTGGATCTTTAGATACCAAAGAAGTCTGAGCACATCATGAGCATCAGTGTAATACATTCCTACTTAGACTAAACTTTGTATTTCCTTCCAAATTCCCAAATTTACCACATTAAACAGAAGCGAATTAACAAAATAAGAAAACATGTTAAGAGCATTCCCATCAGTGTTTTTAACACAGATTATTTCTGGTCCATTGTAAACTGTGTAACATAGGTCAAAATAAATCTTTTGAGATTTATTGTTGTTCTTTCCACTCCCAAAAATGTATTTGATTACCAGTTCTCTCACTTTAAAGGCATCAATGGAAATCTGCACCACTCTGACAGCACATTAGATAGAAAATTGCACCAAACCCAGGTTTAAAAAGCTGCACTACTGTTAGGTATTATGCAGTTACATAAACTGTAAAAATGCAGAACTTTGTAAAGTATCACAATCAACCTAACTTTAGATGTATAATCATGAATATTCTGAACAACTGATCGTTTGACAGATAAACCGAAAAGCGCCTCATACAATAACTTAGTGTCTTCATCTCTAAGCTTCTACAGCATAATTCTACACCGACCAATTCAGTCCTGGACATCAAAGTAGTCAATTATCGGCTCTTCTTTTAACGGTTTAGATAAACCACTGTCTCCAGCAGTCCTGAAATTATAAGAACATTAGGTGTTACTTACCAGAAAAGACCCCAAAACCTGGTAATACTTATTATAAAACCAATACTGTACTGAAGACTAAATGTTCAACAGGCCTTTTGAAGAGAAAGGGAAAAGAAATACAGTTGAAGTGAGCTGATGATCAAATCTGCTTGCTTTTAAAAGCAAGAGTAACAAAAATACATGGCAATACCAAATCCAAACACTGTAAAGCCTTTTTTCCCCCATAAGACAAAAGATTTTGTAGAATGAAGCACTTCTAAAGCAATTTCACTTCTAGTAGTTAACAATGAATGGCTAAATCCCTTTTTTTAATTAATTTTGCCACATAACCCTGTTTCATTGCAGTCACTGAAGGCAGGAAATCCCAGAGGAGTAAGCAGAAATGAGGAGAACCAACCTTTTCAACATTCACACTTACACTGTAAGCAGTCATTTTAGGCATGTGTTTTGCTCTAGATGCTTACTTCTGAAACAACTTACATTTTCTCTTCAGAATAGCCTACTTTGTGTTCCAGCAGCACCTTAAAACACCGAATAGCTACTGTGATAGTTACTGCAAAATCAAGCTTTTCCCTTCTGCAAGCAGTACTGCACGGAACATGATTTCAAATGCTAATTTGACATAACTCGGGGGGAAAAATATATCTGAAAGGTAAAGAATTAGCCATCCGTTAAGAGAATTCATGACTATGAGATGACTACAGGTACCTGAAGCTGGCAGGTCATACAAAGTAAAGCCTGTTCTATTAGGCTGTTCACCAAGAAACCTTGTATATCCCATCTTCAGTAGTTTTCACTACCTGAGAAAAACGGTAGTTCACCTTTAGCCAACTGTGTAGTCATATTTACACAAGAAAAATACATTTACTACCTGTCCAAATAAATCATCTTATGCAAGTAAGACCTTACTCTTTCACACAGAACAGCTAAAGGTGAAAAACATCCCCAAAGCAGCCCTCTCTTCCCAACTATCTAATCTGTATGAAGCCCAGAAACACCCAAGTAACTCAGCACAAAACTGAAGAACACCGCTTTAAAAACAAATTCCTTACTTATCTGTTTGTTTGTAATGAGGAATAGGAGGTGGAGCCAGAGGCCTGCTCTGCATTTCTTTATCTAGCACAGACGTTAAGGTATTGCTCGGACAAAAGGATTTCCCTCTAGAAAATAAAAGATAGGTTATTTAATTCAATAGGAAATTATATTCATCAAGAAATTAGGGCAAGAGTCACATTTGTAAGTAGCTGTTCTGGTTCTGCAGTCAGAGTTCATACTTGTCTAATTACATCACCTACTCAAATACTTAGTTTTCCAATGATGGAGACCAATAGTGTGCCAAGTCCATTTTTCATACCAAGATATGCAAGTATTCTAAATGTCTCTTGATAGCCGTCTACAAAAGATGCAGAAGCAGCTTACTAGATTTGAGTGCTGGTGCCCAGACTTCTTCCTTTCTGCATGTGAAGTGCACAACATGATCAACTATTAAAGTACTAAAAATGCAGTACTTGCTTTCTAGGTCGACATGTATAGCTTCTTTCACAGAACAGATAAAAGATCAGAAGCAACAACTTACTTGGTGCCCTGTGAACACAGTTCACTGCATCTTCACAACACGTTATCTAATGTTTTGGAAACATGCTTTTAAACTCCGGCAGTGAAGTCACATTAAACTTGTTTATCACTCTGCACGCAAAGCAGCCCTGCTAAGCAGCACTATCCCAGGACCAATGCAACAACACTGCTTCTTCCTTCTCAGATAGCCCAGGTGAACAAGATCACAGAAATTACATTATGCACTGGGGCGAGGAATAATCAGCTATTCCTGCCCTCCACACTAGTAACGGTCTATTATGTGCTTGTGACCACACAATGAATCACCCTGCTCGTGCTTGTATCATCTGCAATGCAAGGGCTACCCTGTGGCTGTGGTGCAAGGCAGTATTTTCCCCAGTACAGGACAGTGGACTTCAGCATGTACATTTGTATGCTTTAGGCATATATTGGCTGTGAATCACACTCAACTTCAGTATGGCAGTCCATGCTCAAAGGCTGAACTGGCTGGAGAAAGAGGAAGGATATTAAAAAAACCCAAACCAAAACCACCCAGAAGAACAAAGCAAACTAAAAGCCAACCCTACATTGGTCCCAAAAAGCATTAAATGACAAAAAGTTATTAAAAAATTCCAAACAATTACCAGACACGCTGTCTCTCTAGCAGGCTGTGAAGGTAAGACACCTTCAGATTATCCTACAAACTCATGTGCCACTTTCATGACTGAGCTTGCTTTATTTCAACCTGCAGTCACTGTTACGACTTAACAAGACTGAAAAGCCTTCACTACCACCATCTTTTCCATTCACAGTTTCTTATTCAGCTTATTTGCTCCCAGAAAAAATGAACAAGTTATAACTCTTAAACCTTGTCAAGATCAATTTTCTTACCTTTCTTGTGCTTTCCTCCAACCCCATGCTACTAACATTTTAAGACCAAACTACATCTGGTACCACTAAATTGGATTACTTTCCTGTTTCTATCTGAATGGTTTCTACTGGAAGAGCTGTCAACCATTGGATCAGGCTGCCCTGGGAAGCGGTGGAGTCACCGTCCCTAGAGATACTTAAAAGATGTGTAGACAGGTTGCTTAGGGACATGGTTCTGTGGTGGATTTGACAGGGGTAGGTTAAAGGCTGGACTCAATGATCTTACGAGTCTTTTTGCCAACCAAAATGATTGTGTGATTCTATGTCAATCATTAATGTTTCCTCCTTGCTTACTTTATTCATGAGTTTTTAAACAAGCTCCTCCCAGAGCAGAACTCTCTAGACCATGACACTTCCTGTGTTGACTAATCATGTTAAATTCCTGCTTTCAAGTTCATCTTGTTCTTTTCAAAATTACATTCCGAATAGCAGAAAATGCTGCAAAACAATAGACTGTGTATTGCTGCAATTCCAGAAATGTGTTGAGTTCCATGCTTGGTCACATACTTGGCAATTCATGTTTCTCCCCGCCTCTGCCAGAGCTCTAAGCAGCTTAATCTCACATCAATACGCACACAGATGAACCCCAGCTCTATTTCAGAGCTTGTAAGTTTTACCTTATTTCCATCACATCTTGCTTCCATTAGCTCTGAAAATAAAGGAGTAAATTCCTGTGATATTGTGGCAACACAGATGAAAACCTCCACAACACCCTCAAGGAAAGTCAGAAGTCCACTAAAATATGAAGTGGTGATCCCTGACCCCATTTCAGTATTGTTTTAAACTATGACAGTCTGTTCAAATGAACTGCAAAGTTGTGAAAACACAGATCATCAATTCAAAGTGTTCTCATTTCCTCGACACTGAAAATGTTCCTTATTTGAAAGGAAAAGTTACTTGCCACTGACCACAGATTTTTCCAAGATTATATTACGTTTAACACATACATTCTAACAGCAAGTATCAGCTGAGAACAGCTGATTTTCCCCTCTCTAATAAAATGGGTAAGAACTCCTCCTCTCCTTTAGCCCCAAGCCTGGCATACACAGCCAAATGCTCCCACTATCATTTTAGTTACCTCAATTGTAGAGCTCTACCTGAAAAGCCTAAAAGCTGCCTAAGATAAATAGGAGAATATTTTGTTGTCTTCTTTCATTTTTATCACAAGTGGTTTGCAAAAATACGGAAAGCCAACCCACTGGAGGTAAATAGGTGGAAGTAGGAAAGGCTAAAAAGGCCTTCATTAAAGAGAGTAAGATGTCATGTCTTTAAAATACCAGGCTAAATCTTGCTTCTGTAGTAAAACAAGTAAATAAATGAGAGTTCTGGAACGCAGGAAAACAGAACACTTGGAAGACAACACATGCGCTTATTTCTGCAATTAGCTAGAAGTCTTACTAGAAAAAGAGAATGTTCTCCCCAAGAAAGTAAATACAGCAGCTCTCCCCTGAAGCTAAATGTTCCCAGGATGTATTAATACATCAAACCTTTCAAAATGAGGACAGATCAGTCTGTGTACTGTTTGAGGAGATCCCGGAACAAAATCTGCTTTGGTCACATCAAAGCCTAGCTCTGTTTTAGCTTTGACAAGATTGTGTGTTCCCCCTCAAAAAAAGCAGAAGAAACATACAGCAGACTGTCCAGTCATGAAACCACAGAGGCTTCAGAGATAAAAATCTATCAACTCACACTCAAGCAAAAGGTACACCGCTTGTATACCTTCATGACACACAGAACAATACTAAATTGACTCCAATCTCCCCAAATTCTGTGTATCTCTCTTTTGTTTTGGTTTGTGGCTTGTTTTGTTCGGTTGTTTTTTTTTTTTAATCCAAAGAAATAAAAGGAAATAAAGAAATTAAACAGCCCATTATATTCAATTCATCTGGAAGAAAACCAAACAACTGAATAGGTGTACAATGGAAAACACATAAAACAAAACACCCCTTGAGAAATTAACTGCCAGAAAGGAGAAGGAAAGCTGACCCTCCCTTCCTGCTAACATAAATCATGGCCCTCTATCATCAGTTGCAACGAAACTGCACAGATGGAACCAAAAGGCTCTGCAAATACTTTGGACATTTAGATATTAAAGTTGCTATTCTATGTTCTATTAACTTATTCTAAAAATAAGGAAAAAAGACGACTGCCTGCCCAAGCAAAAAAGATGGGATGACAGGCTTTTAGCAGGACTCCAAGGAAAAACAAAGAGAACATAAATAACTATCTGCTGACTCTAAGGCACTGGTAATGACGGCAGGATGGCTTGTTGTTCAAAACTGAACTGTGAAAACCAGGACTGGAACTTATCTTCCCCTTGAAGACTGGAAGTACAGTTTTTGTAACTTCAGGACTGATCTATCTGGTATGAAATACTACAAAATTCTTTGCCCACCCATCTGTCCAGACCTGACCCCCTATAGCCTTGCAATAATAATCCATTTGGCTTCAGACAGAGCAGGTTTTTGTGAGAAGTGTCTCCCAAAGCTGATACAGTTTGGGTGGAATAATGAAGCATCTCCTTATTAGACTGCTTAGATTTAACATACACTATTCCATAAGCTGTCAAGAGGTAACACATACTATTCTCAGGGCAAATGATGTCAAGATTAGAAGAAAAACAGTAAGAAGGTGATGCAGCTCTTTCCTGGAGCAGGACTGCTATTTAAACCACCCTGGCTGGTGACCTGTAGCACTATTTCTACTTAAGTTCCTCAGAAAGCCTTAGAGGCTATGGGTGTTGAGACACAGTCATTGGAAAAGACCTTTGTGATTGCAAAGGGTAGACAGAAAGACTTTACTTCATGGTAGAGGAGAAAATACCTAGAGAGTGAAGGGTAGAAGTCCTTAAAGTGAGAGTACCTTCACAAAGCCATCAGAACTTCTGTCAAATTGGATGCAAACTAATTCCAGATACCAGAAAGGCTGTAGACAGTTAACTTACTGAAGAGAATGAACTTGTACCTGGAGATGTTCTGGACATCTTTTAGTACCTGAAAAACTTAAAGAGGCCAAACAATAAATCTGTTTCCTCTACACATGATTTCCTTCCAATCCTGACACTGTGATGTACAGTTTTTGCCTTCTGGGATGCAACTGCCATGACCTGATAAGGGTGTTACATACAGTTACAAGGGGTTTATTTTATTTAGGTCTTTGCTCCTGTTGGTCTTGCATAGGCTGCTGCTAGGCAACCACTCCTGAACTGTCTCCAGATATACCTCATCGAAAGCAAACAAAATCCTGGGTGAAGAAGAATAAATAATAGAGAAAACTTCAATGAGACTGTGTCAGGATGGGGTTTTCCCAGTGAGAACAATGGGCAGAGACCCTGTCACCTTCCTGAAAAGTCCCCCTGTTCGTGAGGAGAGACTGACCCTATTGTACTTGGAAGGAAGAGGAAAAGGATGGGCCTTACAGGGATGACTGTTCTTAAAAAATACTTCCAGGATGTTCAAGTCCATACAGGCAGCTTAAACACTGGTCCCTAAATAACAACAAGCAATGCTCCTTAACAGGCTCTGGCATCCAGCAATATTCATAGGAGAAGTAAATTCATATGAGTAAAAGAGTTTAAGAAACCACTGACGGGTACAGTAAAGCACATGTGTCAACTTGGAGTAGAAAGCCTTCCCCCTTCCACCATACCAGTCTGGACAAAGGTCCAGGTAATGTCCCTTCAAAAAGTAATCTCTGACCCTGGTTCAGAAGTAATCGGGTATTGCAATTCCTCAGAAGATGGTGACTGCAAAGATGCCTAAGAGGGACACATGGAGAAGGGCATCTGTAAGGATTTACCTGGGGTCTTACACTTAAGTGTCACGAGAACTGTAATTCAGATCAACCTTCCCCAGCTATATCCCCTTCATTTCCTTCTCTAATATGAATTGCTTTCTGTGGGTATTATCTACATATTTCCAGTTCTGCTTGGAAATCTCTCCAATTTGCAGTAACTCCAGGTCTCTCTTTGTCCAGTAATATACTCTGTGGCAGGTTCAGGCAGATGAAGAACAAGTAAGTTCTAATACCACATTTTTTCAAAGAGGGTGAGCATCTATGCATGACTTCTCAATTCAGCAATTACATTTTCTTCAAATTTGATGACTTTATCATCTTTGATACTTCTATCAAATTTAGCTGATGCCAAAAAGAAAAATAGTTACTATGAAGCTGAATGGAAAACAGCCTTGCAAAATCTTATCATTAGCATTTTTTATGGCTAATTGGGTCCTTCTCTGAAGATTTACTTGACGAGTGTAAATAAAAGCCTGTGAAATTATTAATTTTAAAACTGCTTTAAATTTCTACTGGAAGTTACTGCCTATTGATGATAGCACTGGAAATGAACTCAAACTCAAGTAAGTGATAAAAATATCCAATTATTTAAACAATTATTAATAGGTTTGCAAACAACCGTGAATTACGTACTTCACTGCGGTGATAACAACATTGCGCTTTGGTTCATTGTCGTAGCTCACACTTTCAATGCCATAAACCTGAGCTAATTCATGGATGATTCTGCGGTGATCTCTGTTCATTGGTGGGTAACAATGGCTCTTCTTTGCATGCTTGCCCTGAATTCAAGAGAAAAGGTTAAGAACAAAAACAAAAGGTAAAGTTTTCCTTTGCAAGGTCAGGGGGAAGAAAAGAATTAAAAAGAAAGTGCTTCTACCTCTAAAATTTTGCTGCTACAACAACATTACCCCAAAGTGCTGATCATGGAATAGTTAGGGTTGGAAAGGACTGGATCACCCAGTTCCAGCCCCCCTGCCATGGGCAGGGACACCTCACACTAGACCATGGCTCTGCCAAACCTGGCCTTGAACTTTGCCAGGGATGGAGCATTCATAATCTCCTTGGGCACCCTGTGCCAGTGTCTCACCACCCTCACAGTAAAGAACTTCTTCCTTATATCCAACCTGAACTTCCTGTTTCAGTTTAACCCCATCACCCCTTGTCCTATCACTACAGTCCCTGATGAAGAGTCCCTCTCCAGCATCCTTGTAGCCCCCTTCAGACACTGGAAGCTGCTCTGAGGTCTCCACACAGCTTCTCTTCTCCAGGCTGAGCAGCCGCAATGTTCTCAGCCTGTCTTTGTATGGGAGGTGCTGCAGCCCCTGAGCATCCTCGTAGCCTCCTCTGGTCTTGCTCCAACAGCTCTATGTCCTTTTTATGTTGAGGACACCAGAACTGTACACAATACTCCAAGTGAGGTCTCAACAAGAGCAGAGTAGAGAGGCAGGATCACCTCATTTTACCTGCTGTCACCACAGTATTGACAGAAAAATAATCAAAGATGGTAATTTATTCCCCCAAAATCATGTGTTCGCTATTATTTCCATCACCTCAGAGTACACACACACGTATCAAATATAATTGTACTTACAGGGACTTCCTGTACCTTATACAATATAATACAACACCCAAATAGCCTGAGGGGCAAAACTGACCTTTGAGATACTGAATAGTCATGTGGGCCTAACTGGTTCATCCCGACCATGATTAAAGCTCCAGTTACCACTGGGTAATTCTCCCTTTAGGTCAGACAGGGTGAAGATTGTCACATGTGGTTTGGTTTCATTCTTTCATTCCCTTCTGTAATGTACATGCTTGTTGACAGATGTTTGTTTGCTTTATAAAATCATTATTTAACAAATAGCTGGATACTGATGAGAAATAAAGCACTGAAGATGCTCTTAAGCCTTCTAGTTCTTGTGTTCTGTCATATTTTATGTCACTAATTTACTGTATATGGCAAATTCTAGATGTATGGCTGTCCTTTAATATACAGTACGTCTATTGGTTTGACATTAGCACATGCATATGCATTGGTATACACAGTTATATGTATTGAAATATCTGCTTATGTACATACTTCTGTACATGTGAGTATAATAAAGGTATATGTAAAATAGGATAACCACAGGCAACACAACAGTGGGCAAATTATCTTTAGGTAATAATAACTGTTCTATGCATCTATTACCAAGTGCCTGAGGTTGAAGGGGCCTGAACATAATTATAAACAGATGGCCCCCTTTAAGACCTTAATTCCAATGTGAAAACAACAGGCAAGAACATGAAACAGGTGAACAAGCACAAAGATTGTTTAAGAAAACATGAGACGTAAAAAAGAAGGGATAAAGTTACGTAACTGTCCTCAGGGGGTAGAGGGAAGGAAATTAATGCTGTCTACATGAAGTGCACTCTCTTTCTTGAGCTAAGGGCAACTGAGCGTAGCATGGTTTATACTGTCCTTTGAACCACATACACTGGGTCAGGCACAGTGCAGCAGCAAGCCAGGACTATGCTCACCTGACAGGCCTGAAGGTGAAATTCTGCTTTCACTAGAAAAACAATGGCATAGTCCAGCATGCCAAAACAGGATCAAACAACCGTGGCTGAATCCGAATCTCCTTAAAGAAGGACTCCCTCACACACTGGCAAATGCAGGAGGGTATACAGAAATTTGTGAGCCAGCCCCATGACAGGAATCAGAACCACCTAGGCTTTCCTCCTCAAAGTTCGACCCTTTAAACACCATCCTCAATGATTAACACTTGATTAACAGGGATCCAAAAATTAAAGAGAATCATTGATGCATTAAAGCCTAGCACTGATTGAATCTTTAAACAAAGCTTCACTGTCACCAAAATTATCCTGAATGACTATGTCTCCCAAAAATGTTGTTCTACTTATAACTGTGTACTCTATTGGAGCTTAAATAGATTTAGTGTCAACTCATAACTACTAGTATTAATAAAGTTTAGTAACATTAAACTCCCCCCCAAATTAAACAAACTGTTTCTTACAATAGGTTATACAGGATAGCTGCATACTGACCTTATTTACAGCTTCCACAAGCATTCTCATTTCCTTCTCAACATCGCTGACAAACTTCAAATCCTTCCTGCAGAAACAGTATTCTAGGTAAATGAGGTAAGAGTGTACAAAGATATAGTATCTTCATCTTTTGTAACATCGTTTTCAAAGAACAAAATTTAAGGTCTCAGCTGAAGCAGAAGAATTTTGGTTTATTACACTATTTACATTTCAAGAAGGTTAGTATGTCATTGCTGTTAAAAAACACTTATTTTTCCTTCAACCCTTAGAACACAGCATAAAAGTCTACGATACAATTCTACTAACACAAGTCTACATTTTAAAATGGATAATATAGATTTTAAAGTTGCTGTGTCAGTAGTTTTTAAGTTACTTGTCACTCAGGCAATTAACTTAATTAGCATATAGGATTAAACGCAAAAATGGGGATTAGATAAACAGAGTAGAGTTCTTTTCCAAGACAGAGGAAAAGTGCATTGACTTTGGCGGCCTACTTGTCTAGCATAACAAATTAGTAAGAAGAAGCAGCAGAAGGCTACTTGCAAGCAAAGAAAATGTTCTTGATATGAGATAGAAAGGATTTTGGTCTACCTTGCTTAATCACAGTTAAGTCAAGTTTTCACATAAAGGTAATCTTTGCACTCTGCCCTTAAATAAGCAGGTAAGCTAAGTCCAAAAGTAAGGTTGTTATTTGTTAGGGCACCATCCCCATGGGGAAAAAAGGCTACCTGAATACTTCACATCTCAAAGTTGGTTAGTAGCAAACCTTACTTCTTCAAAACCAGGCATCATTCCATACCAACACAACACCACTTTGTGAATGATGTCAGAATTTCATCAGGCAAGAAGTGCCTACCAAAGCAGGCACTATCATCTTTGGTAGATGCCCCACTAAGGCTCTGGATGCTGACCAGATGGCCTCAAGGAAACACGCAAAATGGCAACATCGCGTAGTTTAGCTACCAACATTGTCTGATCACTGGTTTGGTGGGACTCAGCCCATCACTGGAAAACCTTCAAGGTATTCTAACAATGAATGGACCATTATAGGATGGACCATAGTGGATGTCCATCCATTATTAGAACTCCTAGACTTTCAGTGGAGAAAAGTACTACACTGGGAGAAATGCAAAAAGGACTTGGACTTGTAGAGTTAAGAAGAAAGGGGCATACAGACACCTCAGCTGTGAAATACAGAAACAGCCCATGAAGCCCATGAGGCTTTGGAGAGAAAATTGCAGCAATAACCCCAAAACCAAACAACGACAACCACCAAACCCACTGATCCCTTTAGGACGAGCTTAACTCCAGAGTCAGAAAGCAAATGCTGTATGGAATGCCAGCCATAAACATCCAAATTTCAAGGTGAAGTGACCACAGGAGGTAAGAAAACCAAAAAAAATGGAACCAACAACCAAAGGGTCCACAAGCACCTGAGGGGTTATATTTAAAAACCTACTGAGGAACCAGCTCACAGACTCGGGGATATGTTCATAAGCAATCATCCCTTCAGGAGCCTACAGAACCATAGAATAAGCCAGGTTGGAAGAGACCTTTAAGACCATCAAGGCCAACCTTTGCTCCATCTCTGCAAAGGCCACCACTAAGGTGATCCCAGGGATGGTGATTCCATCACTTTCCTGGAAGTGTTCAAAAATACAAACCCAGAGTTGTTAGTTCAAAGCCACCAGTGAAATCAACCACTGTTTCTGTCAGAAGTACTCGGAATGTGTCTCAGCTGCCAGAAATCCCAAGATAGTAAAGATTGAAGTACTCAAACAGGAAGACAAAACAGAAAGCACAGTACGCAGGGGAGGTGGCTGGGGGTTGTGTTGGTTGTGGCAAAAGAAAACGAAATCTATTGTAGATTATTTCGCAAGAAGATAAACCAAAGAAAAGCAAAAACCTGCACTTCAGTGGTCTTCACTGTATCGTCCTGATCAGACCTGCTTATTTCTCACCTGTACTTGTCTCTGGTTCTGTACTAGGAGTTTCAGGTTGCCTGATTTACGCTCTGTGCAGCTGCTTATGTAAGATTTTCACTTGTCTCAATACATCAGCAAATTAATTGTCATTCCAAATTGCAGAGTATTTATTAGTGTAATGCTTTTGGTATTACCTTGACTTCCTACTGCCTCATTTTCAGATGTTTCAGCCTAGCAGCCCTCTTTGCTGTCAGCACTGGCACAGGCTTAGCACTGTGTCAATCAAGTGCTTCATTAACTCCATTTCTTTATGTTTAAAATAAAGGCAGTAAGGAAAAATAATAGAAAAGAAATTAATGGAGGGAAATAATTTCAATAATTTCAGGCTATGAGAGCATATTTCATTACTTAGCTATCACTTTAGTCTTTGTCTTGAAAAGATAACAAGGAGCACACATATAGGGTTGGCTGTATATGAAAGCAGTAGAGGCTTGAGACATACAAGTATTGATTTGTAGTGAGAAGAACGGTGAAAAATAATGTTCCCATTCTAAATCTGGTCCTATTACAGAACAAAGCAACCTCTCAGGCACTTGCTACTCCGCATGTTCTCATTTTGGAGGTCTTGAGATGCACACATCAACTCTTTTGCCTCAATTATCACCTACTGCCAGGGCTGGAGAGTAAAACATGGGCATTTTTACAAGAGTAAATGGAACTGGTCTTCATTTCCCATCTTGCTCTCAACATTGACACCTATATCACCTACCAACACTAGAACACATACCTTGCATCTTCTTTCAGAAGTTCACTGTACTTTGGGCCAGGAGTACGGATATTAAAAGGATCAGAATTATCATCTATTTCAAGAGCCTCAGCAAGACGCCTAAGTTTAAGGGCAGGAGGGAGAAAACAAAATGTAATAAAACCGCAAGCAAAAAAAATAAACCCACAAATCCTCCCAGCCTCCCAAACAGGTTGTCACTGAAAAGTAAAGATAAAGGTTACTAATACAGATGGAGCAACTCACAGAAGATGCAGTCTGGGCATTTGAAACTACACATTTAGTACTTTTCACTAGAACATTCTTGTAAGATCTCACTCAGTATAGATCAGGGATCATCTCCACATTTATCAGTTCTCTAGGTCATGCAGGAAAGGGGCTTTTGTCCATAGCATTAACTTTCTGAACATGAACTTCTGAACAGGAAATAAAGCAAGTTGAGTGCCCACCTGTTTCTCTGCAGAGCTAAGCATTCTTCATCACATTGCAACCTGAATTAAGAAAGAAAAATACAACTAGAATCACTGCTGCTACTCACACTTTTCAAACTGTAGCTTTGTTGGTATCATATCGTTATGACAGCCTAAAGAAGTAGGAAGAGTGTGTGAGAATAGTTTACTGCATTAGATCATACAATACAGCTAAAAAGAAGCAAACCACAAAGATCTTTGAGCACACAAGCCCTTCGCCAGGTCTTCAAAGAAGCAGCAGTTGCCAACTCCATACAGAAGCTGAGAAAAACAGCTTCTGAACTGGATTATATTGGTAAATTAGAGCATTTGAGAAAACAAATGCAGATGGGATCAGCATCAAGGGGATGCTAGGAAGGATGGGATATCAACAAAGTAAACTGTGACAGTCAGTTCTATGTATCAGCCAGGAAAACCAGGAAAGTTAGCTATGCATATGGAGGATTATAATGCACCATAAAAATCAGTATTTCAATGAAGCCCATAACTTCTACTGTCAGTAGAGTTACAAATGTAACTTCTCTGAACTGCATCTTTGTCAAGTATTTTATAATTTTAAGGGATTAAAATGTCAGAGATTAAAATAATTCTGTTAATGACAGTTCCTTGACTTCAAACAACTAATTTCTACAGGGGAAATGGGTTCATTCAGTGGTATGTATTATGTTTGGAGACCTTCAGTTACGGGATCCACAACTTCTGGTGGAGGCAGAAAAAAGCTAACATACTTGCACTCTAAGATCAGCCTGGCACTGTTTAAAGTCATTTGCTTGAAGAATCATATTCTACTCCTCTAAAAGAGGAATGCAGCCGACTTCCAGAAGCTATTCTAGGCCTAAACAAATATGGCATCCTCCAGAACAAGAGAGAGACAGAAAAGAAGTCTCTGCTTGTGTAAAATATTCTGCTGTTGTAAATGAATAAAGCAGATTTGTAAGTTACTTTGAAAATAAGGGAGTCTGACAATAAGCTAGAAAAGATCTGCACCAAGAAAAGTAATCTCTGGTGATTTCAAGTATTCAAAGAAAGGGCAGTATAAGTCTGCCCACAGAGAAGCATGTGTGGTAGTGACTATAGCACCATTTACACTACATATTGCAAAGGCTGGGACACCAACAGAGGCGCTGTTGTCTTATTCACAATCCTGCCAAGTATACAGCTGCTATGACATTTCTCTCTTTTCTGATATTAGTTCACCTTGCCCATACATTCAGAATTATTTCAGTATAGAAAATTGCCCAAAAGGACTTGGTAATAAATGTGCTCCAATTTCATAGACATTAAACAAAAAATCAGAACAGAATGACTAGTCAAAATATGCTGGTATCAGCTTTTGAGACAGGAAGCAATGGTATAGGAAAATTTCACGATTTTGACTTTACATAATTATAAAGGAATAAGAGATTTTAAACACATTGAAATAATCAAATTCACTATTAAGAAAGGAGAGATGGTAGCAGAAATAAACTAAACCCAGAAACATAGGGACTTAGAGGCAGAAGTCAAGTTTCTGACAGAAAGGTGTTGGAGGAATTTGACAATTCCTTAAAGAAATGATACTAGAAGTAAAAAGACAAGTGATTCCAACCCTGAGGAATACAGGAAGAACAGAAAATCACCAAACCTAAATCACAGGTGATTTTGTCACTTAAAAGCAGATTTACACTTGCAAGCTAGTACTAAAACACAGAAATGCCAATCAAATTCAGATTCAAATGCAAGAAATGTAAAAAGAGTAATGGAAAAATATTATAAATAGTAAAATGATGACCAGGGGAAAACATGGGCTATTAATCATCCAGGGTGGAATGCTGGATGCTGAAATCTAAGATAATACCAGAAAGTGTTAGTGTCCAGAAACCTGAAGTCCAGAGGAGCTTTAGAGCTTGCTGGGTAGGAAGAAACTCAAACCACAATTCTGTTGTTCCATATACAATTACAACAACAAACCTGCCAATAACAGAGATCTCATTCTACACAAAAGCAAAAATCTGAACCACTAAGGAACTGCATAATACCCTTTCAGCAGTACTATATCACAGTAGAGCCAGGCTATTCAAAGTCTTTCTATATTAGCTGGGATTTTGCTCACTATATGTATTTTCCACACTGCGTGTGATTCAGGTATACACACGGATTTGAAACATGCTTCTACACTGATCTCCTTACCTGGCCTGCTTCATTTCTTTTTTTGTAATAAGCCTGCTGATTTCCACTGAATCTCCAAGCTGTAGGTCTGTTAACTTAGTGGCTATAGATATAGCAGCTATTCTGAAAAAGAAGAGCATTAGATTTCATTTGAGGCAACATATAAACCTTTCCGAAAGTTTATAAAACTGCAGATTTAAGCCTCCAGGTGCAGGACGACAGGCTGTTTACTCATCAGATTACAGAACGGGACTCTAGTTCCACATCACCTACTTTTAGCTACATAATGTAAGAGGCTACTCAGTCTCATCTCCCTCAAGCCACCAGGAGCAAAGACATACTTCAGGGATTTTGTCAGAGCAACAATTCTAAGCAAGTCTAAGCCAGGCAGTGTGAACACTTTTCTTCTCACCTGCTTAACATGCAAACCTCAGCTGACTGTACAGCTTTAATTGCTTTCTTAACCTTTATGTGATTCTTCCTTAATTGTGTGTAACTAAAAGCTGTAAAGTGAATTTATAAAGTACTTTGAAATTTGCTTAGAAAATATGGATTATTCAAGCCATAAGGAAAGAGCAAAATGCCTACTGAGACTTAACATTTTCTTTACAAAGATCCATCATTCCCTTCAATAACAAGCCTTCCCAGCCTGATTTGCTTGCTAAACTTCCTATAACTAAAACATACATTAAGTTTTTAGTGAAATATCCCACACCATTCTCAAGCAAAATCCTGAAAATGGAACATTCAGTCCTCTTAATGATTTTTTTCTGCTGAATTCAGATTAAAAGATATGTCTGTCCCTATGTTTTACTTCACACTTTGAGAACTCATCATCTATCAGGAAGGAGGATAATCATGCTGCATAAAGCCAAAAAGCACTGAGAGGGACATCGGCTTCAGACTTACCAGATTCTCTCCCCATGTGTGTAGATGGTGGGAAAAAAGCCAAACCTAACTCCATAAAACCAGAATATTTTGATCTTTCAGCAACATTAACAGTTGCGGTTACCACACAAACTTAGCTGGCATTAAATGCCGCTTTTGTTGCTATCACATGGGCCAAGAGTAGCTTGTAGACAAGCATGAACCCATTTGAACCAGCAAACACTTGTTTTAAACTGTTTCTTTGCCTTCCTCTTGTCTTGGGCTCTCAGTAGATACGTACATATGTGTTCAGCTTATGCCTGCAAGGACTCTCACTGACTTCAAAGAAGTATTTTCCTTAGGCGAATACTTCTGCAATGCCTGTTTCTATAGCAGAGCTACACAAATAAAAGAGAAATAACTGCCTTCAAAAATTTGGACTTGTGATTATGTTACCTTCCCAGCTAATCACTAATGATGAGCGAGTGGCAGTTTAAACTGGTAGTTCTTTTGATTTGTATTCATAGTGCAAGAGATCCCCTTTTTCTAAAGAAGAAACACTGATCACCACTCCCGTTACGTCTGTCTTGCATTCAACTTTGACTAAAATTGTTATTAACTGTTTCTGCTTAGCACACGCCTCTCCTCATTTTCATTAGGTAACATTAAGCACCTATTATGTCAACGCTAAGCCATCTTCCGACAGAATTTGAATCTGGGTAGCATTCAGTAGGAAAAAAGCAGCACATCTTAAGCTGGGCAAGTATCAGGCCTTCAAATAGCAGTTACAAATAAATCAGACATTAAGAAGCTTTCTTTGAAAGACAGAAACTGTGACTGTGCTCTCCTATCAAATGGGATGCAGAGCAGAACTCTGGTTGAATGTGTGTCCTGGTTCAGCTGGGATAGAGTCAACTCTCTTCCTAGTATCTGGTGCAGTGCTGTCTTTGGGCTTTAGTCTGAGAACAACATTGGTAGCACACTGATAGTTTAGTTGTTGTTTGGTAGCACTTACCCTGATCAAGGACTTTTCAATCTCAATCTCTGTCAGTGAAGAAGGGTACAAGAAGCCAGGAGGAGCAGAGACAGGACACCTGACGCATACTAGCCAGAGAGGTATTCCATACCACAGCATGTCACGCCCAGGATAAAAATTGGGGGAGTGGGCTGGAAGGGACTGATGGCTGCTCAGGGCCAGACTGGATATTGGTAAATGGGTGGTAAGCAACTGTGCTGTGCATCACTTGTATTTCTTTGGGTTTATTCCTCTCTTTCTTTTTGCTGTCCCCCTTTCACTTCAATTATTATTTTACTTTATTTCAACTATTAAACTGTTCTTATCCCAATGCACAGGTTTTACCTTTTCCGGATTCTCCCCCCAAACCCACTGGAATGCTGGGGAGGAGAGTGAATGAACAGCTGCGCGGTACTTAGTTGCTGGCTGGGATTAACCCATGACAATACCATAGAATCACAGAACAGTTTGGGTTGGAAAGGACCTTAAGATCATCCAGTTTCAACCCCCTCCCATGGGTCCCCTCACACGAGACCATGCTGCCCAAAGCCCTGTTCAACCTGGCCTTGAACACTGCCAGGGATGGGGCATTCACCACTTCTCTGGGCAACCTGTGCCAGTGCCTCAACACCCTCACACGGATGAACTGCAACTCTAGATTAACTTTTTGACCCCCTCTCAATCACAGCCTCAGAATAAGGCTGTTTTAAAAAAAAAATTATTAATACTGTTTTTCTATCTTCATTTCCAAAGCCCTACTTCTTTTTCATGTCCCTTCCTTGCCCTCTCTTGTAAGAGGGACAAAGAAAGAAGTTTAGAAATAGAATCTGGAGACAGGAATGGAATTAGATAGAACTTAGTCTGCATATTAGACCAAATCTCTGATGCCTACATTTAGCTATTTTAGAATGACTTTAATTCACTCTTAGCTTTCATCACCTGAATTGACTAGATTTCATCATACATTAAGGGAACTCACACATGGACAGCAACTCACACATGGACTGCTATATGTGATCACCTGCATTCAGGAGCCTGAATCTGGACGGGCCCAATTAGGCTGTATCCAATTGCTCAATGTGGGCAGAGCAGAATTCCACAGATGGGAGGATTTGGGGTTTGACACACTGGCACAATTAGACTAACAACAGTGAAATGAAGAACGTGTCCTAGTACAGCATAGCTGGTATGAAAATTCAGGGGAATACAAAAGAAAAACCATACATCCAAGTACAAAAAAGTGTGAAAACGCCTGTGAATCAAATACATTGGGTCAAGCCTGACATTTAATCAAACTGCAAAGAAGTAAGTCCAGAAAGAAATTGAAAGAATTACTCCAGTACAAACCTTTGATATGTATTAGAGGCTTCTGAGCAAATCATACTCTCTTTTCTTCTTCCACATTCACACTGAAGATCAACCTGTGCATCAAAAAGAGAGCAGCTCTTCTAAACTTCTGCCATTTTACAGCCATGGTGGGGTGTAAGGGAGGTATGTTTATTCCTTTAAAAAGTCCCATTTTAGTGGAATAATGGGTAACTTAAAGGGATGCAGAGGTTGTGGTTTTTTCAAAAATCAGTAACTTCATAGAAAAAATGTCATATTACCAATACACAAACATTTGTCACAACTGATACTGGCTGATAACGAAATCATACAGTTTTCCTGTGAGTTTGCTACCTCTGAATTTTGTTGTGGAATCTAACCTTTGCAGAGCAGGATGTTGTTGGGCAGGGTGAAGACGGATGACATGGAGCCATACAGGGATGATTACAATATAGCCTTGGAATAATACATGGCTGTCTACACTCTTCATCTATAAGACATTCTCCTTTATGACAGATTCTTTTACATTTGTGCATTCCACATTTTAACATTTGATTGCAGCGAAGGCCACACGAAATGTCAGTGAGATGACATGGAATATTACTGCGCAGCTGGAAGAGGAGAGGAAACACATGACAACTAAAAAGGAAAAACTGTAAGTGCAGATCTCAAAGTACTTTTGCTGTTCACACCTTCATTTGGCACTGTCCGTGCAAGAACTGATAAAATATCTTAGGACAAAGACCGAGTTTTTCTTTACATCATAGTCCAACATAGCAGTTGGTCTGAATGCGTATGATGTAAGAGATACACTTTTCCAATTCAATCACATTAAACTCAAGCTCCAGTAACATACCCCATTCCACTGAGGCCACAAAAAAATCTAACCCTACAGTCCCAGAACATTATTTAGTATTCAAAAACATTAAGAGTCCAGACTTACTTCATGCTTGCCCATACACCACTTCTGAGTGAGATAGGTACAGGGTGGACATTTCTCCTCACTATGACATGAATGGTACACTACAGTCACAGAAATATAAAGGCCAGCACAGTTTTATTAGCATATTTTAGCCAAAGGCATTAAAGGAGACAGTAAAGACTATTAAACAGGAGTTTGCAATTCAGAATGACACAATTTATTGGAAGTACCATGCTTCATGCAAGGGTAATCTGTTCTTTGAAGTACTCTTTAAAAACTATGATGGCAGTTCTTTTAAAGGAAAATATTATTCCACATTTTCTAAATTAAATAGCAGAAAATTTTGTAACTTCTAAGCAGGGTTACACTACGAAGACAGAATCTGTCAGAACACAGATTTGTTTGACCTCTGCCATATCATTTGTGATCAGCCAAGGCAATTCCACGGAACAGAGAAACTTACCATTCAATAGATTATCCCACTGCTGCAATAACACTTCATCTTTGGAATATAACATTTAGTGTGTCATGACTATTAATAATGGTCAGGAAAAAATCCAATGCTTTTACCAGTCACAAGTACCACTGTTAGTATCCATGGCGAGTATTTAGGTGGCTAGCTTTTAAAAACAGACTTTTGGAAACATTCATAACTACATAAAAAGCATCCAAGAAAAAAACAGGTTTTTAAATAGACCTATGTACACTTCTGTACATTTTGATTTCAAACAAAACAAACCCAAAACGAACAAAAGCCAGCAACAAAACGAAATAACCCAAGCAAAACTGGATGGATGGCCTCACTTACCTGGGTGATCACAGTCGTGTGGCCTGGTGCATGTTTTTTTACACTCCGGTGGCTGAGTGCCACAGGGGACAGGGGGGTAAATCACAGATTCACCACAATAACAAGTTAACTCGTCAAAACCTGAAAAAAACCCAAGTGAAACATATCCCAGCGGCTACATGTATTTGCACTTCACTACAAGAAGCCTTTAAATAACATGTAAATGTTTACTCCAGCTTCAGAGCTTTTTATATTAAGAATCACTCTAGTGAATTTATTTGCTTTTGTGACTCCTCAAGACAGCTTCATTAACATCACTCCATTAGGAATTATGCTGGCCTTTGGAGTGGTTTGACAGCAACATTTTGAACTGGAGCGAGACAAATGCTCATCTCAAGTTGAAAGCTGTTGCTGTTCTATCCTTTACTTAAAAATGGGAATGTACCTCTTGAATTCCCTTCCAACAAGCACATCATCCAAACCTTGTACTCTGAACTTCCCCCTGCCATCACTTTTTCAGAGCAGTGGCTCGATTTGTTCCTTTGCCAAGCCTTGCAGATGGTACTGGGAAGATTCCAGAAAAAATAACCAAAGGCACAGTATTTTGTAGACTTCTTCCTACAGTTTCTTCTGTATACTTGTTCATATAGTATTACATGAGTCCTCATAAGCAGCTTATGAGCCTGTCCAAATACTTCAAAGGCCAATTTTGTATGCTTTGGAAGTTGTCTCAGGCAGTATACATATACTAAGGCCTCCTCCTACCCAACTTTCAAAGACTGCATTTAATAAATAGCTTATAATTTCTGTGATAACCTACATCTATACTAGGAGACTGAAGAACAAAAGAATTAAACTGCTATCATATATGAAGATGTTCCAGATCAACTAAAGGTTCTGCTACCAGAAGCAAGCATTCTTCTGTCTGCTTCCGGCCCAAATCAGAAAATCTATTATTATCTACCTATTATAATAGTGCAAAAAAATAAATATATGATCCCCTAGCTTTTAATAGAGTACATACCTGTCTAAAGCTATTGCACCAACTTAAATCTTAAATAAATTAGCAGGAAGATTAATACCTGCTCCCTGTCAATCTATTTCCAGCAATTTAGTTCTAATTTTTACCATCCAGAATGTGATCAGAAAGCCTAAGACACACATTACTGACATCTCTTATTTCTTCAGATGGTCCTGCCCAGAGAAAAATCACTAGTGTACCAAGTTGAGAAAGTCTGAATTCTAAGCAGCTAAATAAATTCTGCTACATACTTCAATACCTTTAACAGATATCACATTGTTAAACAAGAGTTCCCTTAACTTTAAAACTCTGAACTCCTTTTTTTTCCTTGCATGATTCCTCAAATGTAAGTGATTACTGGATCAACACACACACCAATATATCTAATCGTAATTCAACTTTAAGTATTAAAATTACTTAGTTAACTCATCCCAAATGAAGTAACTTTCTCTCTCATGAAAAAACATAAAATCAAAGTTAGCTGCGTGCTCTTCAGGCTGCGGTCAATTTGGATCACATTCATGTCCCATTCTGACCAGTTCAGTGAAAAGGCTTCTGTAATATATGAGAACTACCATACTCTTGCATGTAACTCACTTGTTTGCCAGCATGTTTGACAACTGCCCCGATGACAGGGTTCTTCACATCTATGAAGCCCACAGTTGAGTTTACGACCGCAAACCAAAGAACACTTATGTTCTGTGTCCTAGGGGAAGGCAAAAAAAGAAAAAGCAGAATTAAACTATAAACCCCTTCAATTTATTTTTCTCTGTAAGGTCATAACCTAGCA
Source organism: Psilopsiagon aymara (assembly GCA_024733675.1). NCBI lineage: Eukaryota > Metazoa > Chordata > Aves > Psittaciformes > Psittacidae > Psilopsiagon > Psilopsiagon aymara. Next base: position 36,657 of record JANRGW010048279.1, read on the forward strand.
ATTGACAAAACTGTGCAGTGCAAAAAATAGCTCAGGACTAATTATATGGGGTTTCCATCATTCTAAAGATAGACAATTCAAAAAGTGGATACTGGTAAGACCTCTGCTGCAGACATACCTACATCATAGCTTATACTTCTTGCATTAAATAATACCTTTTCCTTCCCCATCCTGCCTGGAATCACTGCATTGACAAAAACCACCTTTACGCTGATTTACCTGCATTTAGGCTGGAACTTGGTTTTACATTTAGAATGATGCCCACAAAACAAATGCTGCAAAATAAACACACACACACACAAGCTTTTTGAGGATGACCAATACTGCAAATAGAGACTGAAGATGCACAAAAATGGAAAGACACAAAAGCAAAGAAGTCTAACGCCACAACCAAAACTAAACACACATTACAATGAACAGCTTTATAAAACCACATGTAAACTTACCACACAGCAAACTTCATTACACTTGTGTCGTCCACACGACCTTTTCTTGTTGCATCGCTTGTCACACATGAATGTAATAGCAGCTATTAAAAAGAACATAAACTTTTACATCTGATTATGCTGAGAACAGCAGCTGCAATCACATTACATAATTAACTACACTATATTCATTTAATCATAATAAAAATATAAACCAATATAAATTGAGAAATATGTATGTTTGATTAATTATTTAATAAGCAAAAAGAGGGTAAGTTTAGATTAGCTATACAGAAGAAATTCTTCCCTGTGAGGGGGTGCTGAGGCGCTGGCACAGGGTGCCCAGAGAAGCTGTGGCTGCCCCATCCCTGGCAGTGTTCAAGGCCAGGTTGAAAGGGGCTTGGAGCAATGTGCTCTAGTGGAAGGTGTCCCTGCCTGTGGCAGGGGGCTGGAACTGGATGAGCTTTAAAGTCCGTTCTAATCCAAACCATTCTATGATTATGCAGAGGCTGTTGCAGAGCATGATCTAGAAGAGACTAACAGAGCAAGCAAACTTGTAAATTACTTGCTCTACCACATTAATTCCCCATGTGAACTCTTGGCTTCCTTTAAACAAATACTTGTTCTAAAGGATTTTGGAAAGCAGAATACATGAAACTAGTTGATTTCACATTAGACTTTACACCATAAACTCTGCTAAACAGAACACAAAACAGGATATCCTGATACATCAGAGTACCACAAACATCCAATTTAAGACTGCTCAAATTGGTAAGGCATTAAAAGTCAGCTAAGTACAATTACTCCGGATATGCTCATGAAACTAGTGCTAACAAAGAACATCCTTATCCACAGGTAACAAAAGCAATCTCTTCTGGATTCTGAAGAGCAAATACTTCACAGTCAAAAGCTCAAATTAAGAAGTACATACATTACTTATGTCTCTTGTAAAGAATAAATGAGAAACTCAGTACGAGAGGGGTCATGAGTAAACATTTCACTGAGGTGAATTTTGAGTTGCTACATCCAGAATACCAAGAAGTGTCAAATGGCAACTCCCTGCCAAGGCCAGCTACAAAGATCAGCAGCATACAACTGTAAAGCAGAAGCAAAGCTTGCATTTCCCCAGGAAACTGGATAAGAGCAAAGCAAAAGCATTACTTTGCATGAGCTGTGCCTGCATGAGCCCCAAGATATGCAGGATGGAGGGGACAACCTAGTGAGCACACCAAGTAGCATAAGAAACCGTTCAAATCAAAATAAACGGCTTATCTGGAATTTTTGAGCTCAAATGCTGCATAAGCTTCCCTTGTGTAAAAGATGGATAGAAATGAAAGAGGTTCAATTCAAACCTCTTCCCCCAAAGCAACAGCATCCCAAGAAATGACCAACTTGCCACAGAAGTATGGATAAAAGAAGCAGCACTGATCAGCTGCTTACTGAAGTCATCAATCAAAACCACTTTAAAACAATTTCACATTGCATATGTAATGTAACAGTGTACCTTTATTTCTCAGGAGAGCACATGGGACTTCCTAGGAAATAAACAGGGAGTCATTAGGTTAAAAGAGATGAAACAAAATTACATAGAAAACAGTCACATGAAGCAGCAGCACTCTCAGTTTTCATGTGTACAACACACTTTTCTATGCAAAAGTGAAATAAAAGCTTGACAAAAACCCTCAAATCTTTTAACACAAAATTTTCCCTTTAGAGATTCAATGCAAATTAAAAATGTAGTTCTGTACTGCCCAGCTAATTCAGCAGATAAAGCTGTGAAGTCACAAAACCAGGTTTGTCCTAAGAAACCAAAGGAGGTCTCCTAGAGAACAAGAGTGCACGATTTGACTAACTGTTCCAAAAAATGCAAGTCTGACTTGATTTAAAAACCAAAGAGAGTGAAGTCAAATCTCAGGATCAAAGAAATTTTATATAAAGACTTCAACATGAAAATAAAAGGCGAAAGACGAAAAGAACGCTGTTGATTGATGACATTTGAACCTTCAGTCATCACAACTTTACATTCCGAGTTGTCTTTTCTAGGCAGTCTGAGAAGCTTCATGAATTAAAACCCAAACCTCACTACCTAGTTTCAGGCCTTAAAATGAAAGATAATCTGAATCTTTCTACCCCATAACTACCTTCAGAAAACTTGTAGAAGAAAACTGTCCCAACCTCTAGCAAAGTCTCAGTCTATGTACTTATAGACTTTGATTTCCAGAAGCCATCTCTACCTATAGGTATATAACAAGTCAGAAAAGTCATCAAGGCTCCTGTGATAGCAGCCAAAGATTACAAAGTTGTGATTACAGAAATTAGTTTATAAAAATATAGTAATTATCATATAACAAGTGCTGAGAATTTGCTGGGTCCCTATAGAAATGTATAAATGGAGACTGGTAAAAACTTCATAGTCCATTCAAAAATTTCCACAACAAACCTACAATCTATTACTGTAGAGTTTTAGTTAGCTTTTTCTGTTAGGCTCCCTTTCTTCTCTCAGTTTACATGACTGTTGGTAAAACTACCATTCTCTGTGCTACGTAAATATTACAGGATGCAATACAGGATTTTATAGCCAGCCTAAACAGAATTCTGTTTACACACTGCAAAAATGCTTCCAAAAACTGCCTTCACAGTAAGTGACCTATGTTAGCACTTCACAGTATGATCTAGTTAGCATCTATCAGTTAGTATACAATGGAGGACCTTGTAACTAAGGAGCATAGCTCTTCTTAGCTTTCTTCTCTTCAACTTCATCTCCTTTTTCTCCCCAGCTTTAAAAGCCAACAAAGATTACGTGTTGCCATGGTCCAGCTTTACACACTCACCTTCTTTTTGAAGCCACACCTACAATAAATATTTGATGTGCGAGAACATGGTCTACACTCTCCTTCATGGCAAAGGCTTTCACACGTGTGAATGAACTCTAGCAAAATGAAAATACAAAGATTAACAATTACCAACAAAAGAAAATCAATGACCTGCAACTTCACGTCTGCCATTAAGTATCACTGGTCAAAGACACCAAGCTTATGTGCAGCTGGGTTTCCAATTAATTACTTTGAGTTAAATGTGCATAAAATTTTGTCGTTATTTTCACCTTCTAAATCACAGAATCCAAGATTAAATTAAGAAGTTTTAAGTAATTTTTTTCCTCCTTTTCAGCTTAGAAGAATGACTTCTTATGCACACTTCCACTTACTAGATTAACTGAAATTCAACTGAAAGCTACATTGCTCACTCCCTCAGTCCTTGGACTGAGAGAAGAGATCAGCCTTTAAAAAAGAAGCTCTCATCTTCACAGCACTGGTTTCACTCCTTTCTGAAGCCTAATAAATCACAATTAAATAGCCTGTGAAACTGAAGCTTCACACAAAGTTGAATACAGTTGAATTACCTAATGCACCCACTGAAGTGTCAAATTGCTTCCCACATAACTTTCTCCAACTTTCCAATGCTACTTTTTAGCCCTTCATGCTCCTACAGCAGCCAGAAATGAGTATTTACTGGAGGCATTTACACAAAGTCATTTATCACTACCAGTCTCCACAAGCCTGTCAAAAGATCTATGTGGGCTTTTAACAGATATTAGTACATACTACTCTCTGGAAATTCCTACAGCTTTATTCTTCTACCAATACAGGAAGGGTACATGTAAACAAAATTTAAAAGGCTAGCTAGTGTTACTGCTTTGCAGACAAATGTATTTCCTGATCATTATGAACAGCCAGACTGCAGGCTCTGAAGTGGCTTTTACCCTCATTTGGTTAAAACCCAAAATCACTGATAGAATATCAAAGAGCAGTACCAAATGAAGTGGTTCAGGACCACTTTTTTCCCTTCCTTTCTTTATTAAATGAGACGACAATTTGAATATTCTGAAGCAGAAACTTCTCATTACCATAACTACCACAAGGAAGAGGTTTGCCACATGTTTTTCCACATGAGGGGATAGGGTCTGTGCAGACTTTACGTTCAACACATCCCAGTTCCAGTAACTTGCTGAGAGGAGTCTGACCGCAGGGACAGCGATACACTACTTGTGGAAGCCGTGGACAGAGCTGGCAAGGCTGAGGATGGCACACTTGTGTGCAATTGTGCCTCCCGCAATTGAGTTTTCTGGGAAAAAAAAGGAAAGGCAAAAAGGCAGGTTATCTGAGGGTACTGTGATCACACAGTGTGAATAAAATAACCTCTTCTTTCCAAAAGCCTAAATTATAATGACCTTACTTGCCACATATATTCTGACACGAGAAATTCCCAAATCCATCAGAGAACTCTTCCTTCGTCCCACACAATACATCCTTGAAGTTGTTTCCACAGTAACACACTGAAAAAAGATGTTATTTCACAGAAAGTGAAAAAGAGAATATCAGCGACAGAACACCTCCAGCAGTACAGTGAATATAAAAAGGTCACTGTGAAAAATTATTAGAATCAGTTTTTAGAAAGATAATTAAGCTGGTGTTCTTTACATTTATTTCAGCAATAGACATTTCTCAGCCCTACAGAAGCAGGAATTCATGCTTTATTTGTTTTGATAAGGAGATAAAAGCTAAAGGGGAAGCACTACCTGCACAAAGAAGCTTACTTATTAAAGCAGTATTCTTCTTCCGTGTACTGTTTAATCAAGCCTTCAGAATTTCAGTAAAAGATTAAGCAGGCTCATGGGACAATTCAGGTCAGAAGGGCTCTCAGGGGACCAGCTAGTCCAAGCCCTTGCTGAAAGCAGAGTCAGCAACAAGATCAGAGCATATTACTCAGTGTTTTATTCAGTTGGGTCTTGAAAACCTTCAAGATTCCAAGAGAAGAGGTTTTTCCTTACAGCTAGTTGAAATGTTTCAACTTAGGCTCCTTGTCTCTCATCTCCCCTCCATATAGAGCCTGTTTTCTGTCTCTCTGATTAGCTCCCTATCACCTACTGAAAACCCACTATTCAGCCTTTGCAAGCTAACAAAGTCCAGTACCAGCAGCCTATCCCAATAGGGCGCATGCTCCAACAGCCTCATCATCTTTGCTGGATTCTTTCTAGTCATGCTTATATCCTTCTGTAAACACACACTGATGCTGACACATTATGCATTTTCTAAATATTCTAGCAGTAGATTCTGGGTTTGTTAGGTAAGAATAAAGCACCTGCTTCTTGGTACTCATTTGTTTGGGGTTCTTTTTCCACGCCCTTGTTTTCATAGTACAAAGTGGATATACACAAGGCATTCCAATACTTACCTTGCTGTACTGTTAACTGGCAGGGTGAACATTTTCCAGCATGGCACACTTGAGTACAGCTGTGCTTACCACAGTTTAAAGTATTTCCACATACATTAGAACAATGGATTTTTGTTGACTGGCCACAGCGAACTGAATGACTGTAGAGAAATGACACCATAATCTGTCAGCTACCTTAACACCTAGAGAACAGTTATTAAAAAGGAAAATACCTTTGGATTTTGCATTCTGGCTGGCCTCATACAATGGCTGTAAGAGGTACTATTTCGAACATATATTTATAGCATCCTAAATTCAGAGATGCTGTATAATACGCCTTGGATGTTAATACGGTACAGATAAAATGCTATTCAGAAGCAAGTTTAAATACAGTATTACAAAAATCAGCAATCAGCAATCTGGTGAAAGCAGCTGGCACCTGGGAAAAAAAAACCAGGAAATGAAAGCTGGTTGCAACTATTAAATTTCTAAATCCAAGGATTAGCTAGAATAAAAGAACGGTGACCTTACTGCGTAAAGAAAGTAACCACAGAATGGTCTGGGCTGGAAGAGACCTTCAAAGCTCATCCAAGACCAACCCCCTGCAATTCGCAGAGACATCTTCAACTAGAACAGGTTGCCCAGAACCTCATTCAGCCTAGGCCTGAATGTCACCAGGGATGGTTCATCTACCACCTCTCTGGGCAACCTGTGACAGTGTTTTACCACCCTCATTGTACAGAATTTCCTCCTCATGTCCAGCCTGAATCTATTTTAGTTTAAAACCATCATCCCTTGTCTTGTCACAACAGGTCCCGATAAAAAGTCCCCCCCATCTTTCTTAAAGGCCCTTTTTAAGTACCGAAATGCCACAATAAGGTCTTCCTGGAGCCGTCTCTTCTCTAGGCCGAACAACTGCAACTCTCTCAGCCTCTACAACCAAACCATTTTTCTACTGAAGATACAGTGCCCTCAAGCACACATACTGCCACTGACATAGCTGTACCTCCTTTTGAAGGATTAAGATCCCTTAACATTACATTCAAGCTTTCAGAACTAAGTGTAAAAGTCTGAAAACCTTTTTCTCTAGACCAAGAATGCTAACACTGAAATCAGGTTTGGTTTGATCTGGATGTGGAAACCAGCCCAGGCAAGCATTTTATTACATACCATCAGTCTTAGGTAACTAGAATAGGGACTCAGAAGACTCTGAGCTAAATATGAGAGATCACAGGTAGTATGGGCAGTACAGTCTTGCTGTTGCCAGCGACACACAATGAGTTCTGCAATATATTACAGACATCTTGTTAGTGGTACAGCTTCCCAGAAATGTACACATTAGTTTTAGAATCATTTCTGAAAAGGAAAAGCTCAATATTACATTCTATTCAGATAGAAAAGGTGTGAACCTTTTCCCACTTCTGTGTCTTCTACAAAACAGAATAAACACTAGAATGGGATTTTAATACCAAATCGACTCTGAAACTGCGTGGACAACTCAGCTACACATACCATAAACTGATGTTCACAGGGATAACTTTTAATTATAGTTTCTTAAATACTAACATTTATTTCAGTTTTTAAATATAAAATTCTCCAAATGATTTCAGTGCACAAATAAAAGTCACGGTTTAGAAAAAAATTTGTTCTGTAAACTTGTAATAAACTGTATGAAAGAAAAATCTAATTATATAAACTTTTATGAAACTACCTTATATGAACTCCTGGGTTTATAACAGCAGCATTCTCACCTTGTTTGGCCACATTCACATGTTTTTGTCACAAAGGCTGGGCACGAAGGGCAAGGTCCTGGATGGCACAGGCTTCATAATAAATCAAAAAATAAAAGAGGAAGGTTTACTACATCAGGTTTACTACAGTCCCAGAGAAACAGCCCACTATGACCCAAAGCACAGTGCATTGTCAGAATATATACTCCTGCAGGGTATGAAAGCACTATTTACACAAGAAAAGAAACAACACTACATTATTACAGTTGCAGTAGTCTCACATGTCACTTATGTTGAAGGAAACCTTCAGTAGTCCTGCTGCTGTCAACTCACCAGTAACAGTGCTCCTAACACATTTCATAGTCTGCATTTCATCAGCAGACATGCACCAACTCAACTGTGCTCATCACCAGTAACACCTAAAACAAGCACCATGTCCGAGCCATTAATACATTTCTTTCTTCAGTGATCTTAAATTGATTAGAAATAAAAACTTCTCTGTGAATTTCTTCTTTTTAGGTAATGGCTTTACCTCTGAACTCAGCATTTCTAGCACCACCTGCAAGAGCTTTTGTTCCTCTTCAAGTAAGGTAACACATGAAACAAGTCCGCCTCAGTTTTCTTTCTCATCATCAAGCACATCACCAGAGTGCCAACAGTGCCAGTCCTTCACTTGATTATTAGACCTTACCTCCTACTTCAAGAAACACTGGTCCCCATCTGCATACAAGACCTCTGCCGGGCACAGACAAGCCCAGGTTTGTGAACTTAACTAACTTGTCTGCGCTCTTCCTTACCCACCTCCTAGTTCCATGCCTTTGCAAATACAGCAGCTCTTATGTGGAGCAATTATTATTGGCCAGGACTGAGCAGCTTAGATGCGCTAGCCAAAAGAAAAACAAAATTACCAAAATCCCAAAACACATAACCTGCCCTCCCCAATAAGACTACACAATTACATTGCAAACTAACTTACCCAAGTACAATTGCTAAGCCAGTACTAATTAAGTTCATTAGTTACTATACTCATATACAATATAATAGAGTCAAAACCCCCTCTCCAGGTTTCTTAGAGCAGCTCCAGTGCCTAAAGGGGCTACAAGGTCTCCCCTTAAGGAGCATTCTCTTCTCCAGGCTGACCCAGCCCAGCTCTCTCAGCTTGGCTCCAGAGCAGAGCTGCTCCAGCCCTTGCAGCAGCTTCGTAGACTCCTCTGGACTCACTCCAACACCTCCACATCCCTCTTATGTTGTTGCCCCAGAGCTGAACAAGAGAACTCCAGACATACAGTGGAGGCTTCAGTGGAGCAGAGAGGAAGAATCTAACATACTTTCATGTGTGGGAAAGAAGTATTACAAGTACAGAAACATTCTTTCATACAACAAGATGTTGAAACAGATTTGAAACAGAACACATTAAGTAAAAAGTTCAGAGTAAAGTTCTAGTGAAGTTCTGAGTTTTAGTAAACCTTAGAAGAAGTTTAAGACTATCTGTCGGAATGACTGGAGTTTTCAATTGTGTACCAAGAGCAGAAACAATTGCTTCTGACTATTAAAAATACCTCAAAACAAAAATACAAACAGGCATTATGGACCAGCTTTCACACATGGAAAATTAAGCTATATAGATGAGAAGCAACATGTAATTTATTTTTCTGACTAGCAAGCCTATTCATACACAGAAACAGTCTGACTAATGCTGTTAACCGTATCAATATACTACCACGTTCCTAAAAAAACAACTTCTAAAGTAACTGTATTTTCTTGCCTCTCTTCATTGAATGATGCTAACAAATGTCGGCAAAACCAACCTGAGTTATCTATACTGATAAAGGCCTCCATGAGGGATTCTGGTTCAAACATCTGGCGGTCTCAACAAGTAGATAAATACATAAAATACCTTCTTATGCTCACCAAAGGAAAGAAAAAGAAACAGGATAAAAGTCCTTCAGTTTAAGCAGGTACCATTGCTCTTGGATTAAGATATAGACAAACATTCACACCACAAAACAGCACCTAAAAAGCCTGGATACATGTTTAAAGTTACCTCTATTCACTATTACTTCTCTACTTCAGTTAGGGTTTTTGAAAGGCAGCTGGATTAGTTCCTAAATTGATGGAAACGTTGCTACAACTGCTTTTGAACTTCTGTCATTCCCATAAGAACTCACTTTGGGCGTACAAACACAAATAGCCTCCATTTTTCTCAGGCTTCATCTGAGCTATAAACCAAATGTATCTCTAAGCATACCCTATAGAGCAAAAATATCCAACTATAGCCTTCAGAAATAATCTCAAGATCATTTCAATATTTATATGATCAACATTTACTTACATGTTACAAAGATGTGGACAGTCCAAACCCTGCCTCTTTTTTCCACAAAGTTCCCCACAGCTATGTGGGATTTCATTTCTATTCCATTCAGGATTGTGCACCTTACCTAAATCATGTCAAGAACAAAAACATATTTATTGCCTTGAACACAATATTGAATTGGTGAAAATATCACACCAAAAAGTTGTATTTTCAATACTGGCAGTAGTTAACTTTGAAAAACACAATTATATAAGCTATGTCATTTTAATTCTTTTAGTACATCTTTGTATATTCCGCAAGTTGCAAGTTAAGAAAATCCAAATAAACATCACAGATGGCATTTATTCACCTGCCTATCAGTTAAACTAGTTGAATACAAGGGAAAATCCTGAAAATTAGAAGATCCAGAAGAAAAAGATGCTTGGAATTTCCTCATGGGATGGTGAAAACCCCCATACGTAACCACACTGAACACACAGTACTTTCCATCAAATAGAAGAAAGCTCCGTATAAGCAACTGGTGATACCCCAGTGCCATATTGTTAATGTAAAATTATCTACAGAAGATTAAAATCTTATGTTCAAACACGGTAATATTAACCCCGTGGACAACTTGAGGCTCCTACTGTAGATCTCTCAAAACTACAAAACAGTCTTTAACCCTGGGCAAAATTTCTTTCCTATTTAACACAATGACAACCTGCCTTACAAGTGTAATTTTCATTTCAAATCAAAACATTCATTCTATCTGAAGTTTTACCCCTGCACTCCTCAGATTTTACACATTTTCACAGAAAACCTCCTGTCTTACCTGCATTGCACTGACCTTACCTGACTCAGACGTTTAGATAAGAGAACTTTAGACAAACTGTTACCTATTACAGAGTAAGTCTAGTTTCTTTAGGACGAGTTCACTGACTCTCAGATCCTGTCTCTATTCCAGAATATTGTTTGGTAGAAAGTCAGGTGTAACTTTCCCAGTGACTCTCACTTAAGGAAGAAAAAGCTACACAGAATCATCACAGATTTCAGAAGTGTAAATCTCAAACAAAATGTATGTGCAGATATGCAATTAAGTAACACAATGCATTTCTCCCTGTCAATACTGAAGGCTTAGTGAATGCGGTATCTACCTCATCTATCTGTTTTATTAAAGATGTATTTACATAAAGATCTGAAAATTGTGAGTATTATTTCCTATTTAACTTGTATGTGCTCCTAAGCAACATAAATGATAAAACTGTAAATCAATTTTAAGGTTAAGATAATTGCATACTGGAATTGTGCAGTGTTTTGGTGTATCTTGCCCCAAAGAATGACAACACGTGAATGTTATTTCAGGCTTTCTACAGAAGGAAAGCTTATAGGATAATGACCCAATTCTATCACTGTTTCATACAAACTATTTTTACATAGTGATATGAACATAATTATTACTTCTGATCCAGTATTTTATTTTTAAATGTTTTAAGCAACATCTATGATTCTCTACACAACCACCTCTCAGTGCCAATACACTTTTAAACAAGGTTAATTTCAGGGGTGCAGGCAAACAAGCAGCAACAGCAGAATTCAAATTAAAAGAATCAAAATGACAAAACTGTTTATCTTCGCAAAAGCAAGATACTCACCACAGAAACAAGAGTAAGTTTTAGGAACTTGCATTGAAGCATTCTGACAAGCTGGACATCTCCAACCGCTATTGCCATCTGCAGATAAAAGCAGTAAGGATAAATACAACTTGAAGTAAATAAAGGACCTAATTTGCAAGCCTGGAGTAAGTGCTCTCACCTTCTTCCTTACCACAGCCACAACCAAACCAGAAGCAGTTAGAAAGCAGGTTAATAAAAATGTATTTTATCTGTATTAAGATACAATGCTACTTCATCTGACCAGGCTTCAACTTCATATAGAGGCAGTATTACCATTCCACTTTTCCTATTATCATGTTATAAGACATTCTACTAGAATACAGGAAGTCTTTACCATATCTAAAGATGTGAGAAAAGAAAGTGTTGAAGTGTGAGAAACTGGTGAGAAAAATATAATTACCTACAGCCTTAAGCACCACCTGCATATTCCTTTTCATTACCCTCCAATGTTACAAGCTTACATGTCATGTCAAAGACCAATTCAGTACTGCTGCATGTCCAGAATAAATTGGTGCTATATAAATCAGAATGATCTACTTTAAATTAATTTCAAGGTGACAATACCTAGGTATTGACTAGGACATTATTCTTCAAGTTGGTATTTTATTAAATGGTAATTGTCTTGCTTTTGCATTTCAGGAGGGGGTCGGTTAGCAGTAAAGGAAGAACTTCAGTGTAAGGAATACAACATTCATGAAGGTATTTCCTAAATTCAGTACGTATCTGGCTATGAAGAACACCAGTGTAAGATCACTACTGAACACAAAGGGGGAGAGATTTTTGTATCTGTACAGATAGATATAAAGATATATATAAACTGATTAGCTCTTACTGTAGCTCTCAATCAGTGCTGGTAAATTAACAAAGCTGTGAATTTGGAACTGTTCTTTGCCATTAAGAAACTGACTCAGATTTATGATGTTCTCAAATTAGGAATGCAGGAGGAATTCCAAGCAGTAAACCCTATGTGACACAACTACTGCCCTGCAATGACAGGCACACCTACACCTGCGATCACCAGGACTGGAGGCTTCCTGCATTAACCATCATAATGCACACTGGTATTTCGATCATTTGCTTTGCCGCTCTTGAAATGCAAATCTAAAGCAGGCCTGTTCTTTTCAGTTGGTGCCTATTCATACCCCTTGTCATCCTGGCTTCTATCACTGTGCCACCAAGAGCAGCAGAGAGCTATACAATTACGGGCTGAGCAGCTGTATGTCACTGGCATAAGGAGTATGCTCCCATCTTCACGCTCAAGACCAATCTGTGTTTCCTGACCAAGATTTCCTTATTTACTTGACTGCTACAAAGTATTTCAGAGAGACATACTGCAGGTAAAAAATGGCAGCAGGAAACTGAAAGGGGTATCTGCTGACAAAGCTTTCAGCATCTTACATGGTCCATCCCAAAGCTAGCATAGTAAACCCTAAGGGATTCCCTACAGGATTACTTTGTAAAACATACTTCACTATTGCATTAACAACATTATTTCTTGCACTATCTGCACTTTCATGCCATGCTATTTAAGGTAAGCCTCTCATAAAGCTTCAGGAGGCCAGAAGAAGGCCTCTCCTATCAACGTCTCTCCCAGAGCAGGGTACCCAGAGCAGGAGTCCTTTAACAACAACAGTTTCTCTAGAGTTTAGTGATGGTCCTTGTAAAATAGGAACCTTTTACCAAGCAAAACAGACTTTCAAGATATATTTTGTTCTTTTTAATCACTGATTATCCTTTGTTCCTCTAAGAAGGGCATGTGGATCCACCCACAAGGAACATGCACAGTTGCTTTCCTCTAGAAATAAGAACTAAGTTTTCTTCCTGGATTCAGATGCAAACACAGTAGGGTAGAATGACAGTGGGGTGACTCCTGACATCTACATTACAGTCCTGTAACCACTCCTTCCAAGACCTTGTAACTGAAGAAAGTGGGAATGAGGATGACCCTACAGAATGATCATTCCACTCTCGTGAATCTTCTCATTAACAGGATCGAAGTACACAGAATTCCAACCAAAGACATCAAAAGGGCAGTTATATTTATCTGTGGTACCATCTCCAGAAGCCTGCCCCTTCCTGCATGCCTGTTGTCATAAAGGTACAGCGAACAACCTCCTCCGTTTCCAGCATCCTAAAGGACTGAAGGGCTCAAAAGAACCTTGAGTAGGAAGAACTGGGAATTATATATATAGACTAGAGATCTTTATGTGCAGTTTCAAACAAGCAACTTTCCTCTTTACATGCTTGCCTAGATGAGTCACAGGTAATTACATAAGAAAGGATCCAGACACATCTGCTAGAATGAAGTGAATGCTAGAAGGCTGCATTTCCAAAGGCAGCAGTATGGCAGGAATTTTCCACATATATACAACGCTAGGTACATAAGAAGAACTCCAAACAAGATTTCAATCACTTCAACTGTGTAGACTATACTAGAATCAACACTGGTGGTTTCATTTTACCATTTCTAAGATGGTCTTTCACAGCTCTCCAAAGAGATAATCTGCATGAGAATAAAGTACTGCTTTGACTTCTAAGCTAGACACAATCAAAAGCTTTTGTCCCAGTAATGAAAAAGTGATACTTGAGTAATATCCAAGGCACACAGAATGGTTTCAGCCCTTAAGTAGCACGGCTTAAGGAAAAAAAGGGGGAAAAAAAGAGGCAAGTAGATTCATATTTTGACCGCTGAAACTCAGAATCCATTTTAGAGACCAATACTGGTACAGACAACTGCCTAATCTGGAAGTGGAGAGTAAGGGGAGCACAGGAAGCAGAACAGAAAGAGTTGCTGTAAATCAAATATCTCCAGTCCTTCCAGCCAAAATGAAAATACCAATAAAACCATCTGCAAAGAAGGGCGCAAATGGCTTAAACTTTTGTCCCATCAATGTAAGTACACAAGTCAAACACCCCTGAAGCATCAGATTTTAAAAGTAAAGAAAAGTGGCAACAGACAACAGTTTTCCCTTTATAAACAAAACAAAGATGCGTGCAGTGCAAGTATTTCTGTCAGACTGACCTTAGCTGTGCAATATTTAAAGGTCACATTCCTTCAAGACATTATTCAAGATGTTAGTAAAAAATGCTTGCTAAGGAGAAAGCAATGTTCTTCCTTATAGGAAAGGATCTTGCTACATGATGGCAAGGTCACGCCTAGCAGACCCCTTCCTTCTCCTGACCTGGACATCTCAAACGCACAATGAAAATCCACTCTCTAATTCTTAGTGCTGCTGATAGTCTGCACAGTGGAAACACCAAACGTTGGAAGTCAATTGCAAGTCTAACATAAACAGAGCCAAGAATAGAGAAAGACCCTATGACTCCCTACAGATAAGCAAGAGATTCTTTGACTGGCTTGGCCAAAATAATTTTTCAAATGACCAAGGAGATAATAGAAGGCAAATAAGTCTCTGAGGGAAGATACCTTCAGTAAAATACATCTGAAAGATACCCTGAGAAGAGAGATACTGTAGAGTGCGAGAAGTCTTTTGTTATAGTAGGATAATTCTTTGCTTCTTCCCACCCAAGTATGCCCAGGCAGACACATGAAGATTGGTAAACACTAAAAAAGCAGGGTCCAGAAAAAAAATTAACTCTACTTCAAGATGAACATTACAGTCTTCAGAGTGTCCCCATCACACAACTGAACACAGCAGGGAGGCTGCAACTGAGCTTTAACTTACATCAAAACATTCACAGGGCAGTATGTAGCGGTACTGGATTTTCAAAAAGTGGTTTAATACAAAGAATATGAAACAGTTTAAGCTAATGACAAAGGCAGAAGCTTTCTGCCTTCTCTGAATTTCATTTCACTGCATGGCATCAGTGCTTTACCTGAGAACAGAACTTAGAGTAAAAGCAGACAGCTGATGCCTGGAGTACTGCTTGTCTGACTGCTCAGCCAAGCAGTAAAAACACAGCCACAGAGCTTTGCATCTTGATGCACTGATTTCATTGAGTGATCTTATACTTCCAAACCTGAAAATCAGTAATTAAGTTTACAGCTTGCTGTTACCTCAGACAGTATTTACAAGTAGTTTTCCAACATAACATAAATTTTGATATTATATATATTTGAGAGAGAAAGTGCATGCAAGAGAATACCAACCTTCAGCTTGTGAAGCTGGTGATCGTGCCCACTTCTTAATGCAGTTCAGGTGGAATACATGGTAGCAATTCTGACAGCTCCACACTGGGGCTACAATTCGGACCACCTCACAGCATACCATGCACTCGTACTTCTCTGTGGTCAGCTGTTCAATCAATGACCCTGCAAATAAAACACATACCTGTACATGAAACATCAGCTAGCTGAGAAACAGAATACAAGTGAGAGTCAAGATTTCATTTAAACCATAA
The DNA here is from genome assembly GCA_024733675.1 of Psilopsiagon aymara. Lineage (NCBI taxonomy): Eukaryota > Metazoa > Chordata > Aves > Psittaciformes > Psittacidae > Psilopsiagon > Psilopsiagon aymara. Next base: position 52,351 of record JANRGW010048279.1, read on the forward strand.
CAGAACTTCTTTCTCCTGTATGGCTATAACAAGGTATTTGTTTACTCCTCAAAGATTCCGGTCTAAAACCCGATGAGCATTTCCCTAGTTTCAGAGCAGGAAAAGCAAGTATAAGATTCCCACAAAAGTGGCAAGAGTAATCCCTGTTGAGGAATAACAATCACTCTGATCTTCCAAATTTGTTAATGGTTTTAAGCTTGGCAGAAGTTTGGGATTTTACTCATCACTTTTTATGGGAAATTTATCTTCGCCTAAAGTTTAAACTCAAAAGCTGAAAGCTCTTAACTACAGAAGGTTCAGCCAAAATTGGATTCCCATCCTTGAGTACTCCTGAGAGATCACACAATAAACATTAACAGTGAAGTACTTGGATTAAGAAAATAAGCCCCTCTTAAACTGTTTTAGAAGTGGAATTACTGGGCAAGAACAAAGTACAGGGCCTTCGAGCCATATGAAAGAACAAGAAAAAGTACTCAGAAAATAAAGCAAGCACTCCACATGAAAGACAAAACAGTCTGACAACAGAGTTAGATGTGCAGACATAACAAAGGCACCACAGAGTCAGGCAGAACTGAAGTTAACTCTCCCATCAACGTAAGGCCACTAAATACACCTCTGAAATGCTACATGACCTATGCCCGCAGAAGTATGAAGTGTAAAAATGTACCATTTTTAGACAGTGCCAATACAAAGGAAGTTAGAATTCATCATAAAGGACAAAAAATATGGAAATAACAAAAGAAAAATCACTAGCAATTCAAAATACGTTCATAACACACGGCTGAAAGCGCATCAGAGCAGCAAAGAAAGCATCCCTATATAACCAGACTTCTTTTCTCCAGAAAACTAAAGCTATCTTGTCTGCACTCAGAAAGAATAGGTGAGAAAGATTTAGACTCAGTCCCCTGAAAACAGTGGCAGATAGGTTTCCAAAATAGCTCTCAACTAAAGCATACAAAGACAGACTGCCATTTTAGAGGGGGAAGTTCTTCCAGTTCCCTGCAAAAGACTGCTAATTCTCTTCCTGTTTATTGCATAGGACCTTTTCTGTGTCATCACAGTAAAGATGGGAGAAAGACTGAGGTATCTTTCTGATTCAAGTAGAACCCAGGAGCATGAAAGTTCATGTATTTACATTAGAAAGGCTCAAGGAGAATCCTGATCCTTGAGCTTCTTTCTCCTAAGGGAGAAAGTTACTACCAGAAGCAACATTATGCTTCCTGATCATGCTGCTGCTTCCTCAGTTCTGAAAGCTAAGAGAGACTGAGAAGCACAATCTTCAGAAGATTCAATACCACCGTTAAGATAGAAGGAACTAGTCTACTCATCTCTACCATTCTGAGCAGCAGAGATAAGGTTGAGGTTTTGGGGTGGTTCAACTGGAAAAGGACAAAAAAAGAGAAGAAAAAATAGGCTGGCTTCCAGACACTTTCTCTTGCTATCTTTTGATACATTGCAAAGGAACAAACGAAAAATCCAGGTAGGAGGAGAAAACTGTTCTTCTATCTGCCATTTTCCTACTTCTACACAAAACATAAGAACACTGTTCTGCAAAAATCAGTTTTAGGATTGTCCCTCTCAAGTTCAGTATGCTCAGATTTTGATCCCCCAACTCCCCCACTCCCCCAACATACATGGTGCCTGACCAGGCCACCACTTGCAGTTTGGTAGTGAAACAAAACAAAAACCAAACCAAGCCACCTTTAAACAAAACCTGTTCTTCCCTAGTAAACATAACAGAACATCTCATCACTCAGAAACCACACATTTACATGCAATTCTACCCTCAGATACCGACCTAATGTGAAATAAGCCTCTTCAGCTAGTCAAAATGTGAAGGCAGTTCAAATTATTCATGATCATTATCTTTAATCCAGAAGTACAGGGCAGTGGAGAAAGCTTACCTGTATGAGTTTCTTTGTTTTTTGGTACATCACTTTGCTTTTTCCAGTACTGGGTCCAGCTGAAATGAAGTGCAGGTGCTTGATCCCCCTTTAGAAGGAACTTTCTTCCATTACATCTGACAGAATCAGAAAACTGATGCCTGATATCACTTGTCAAGGTTTCATCATTTCTGTGCACAGAGAATTCTTTCTTCCTTTCATTTTTATCTTTTGGAGTATATGCAAGAGAAGACTTCTTACTTACTTTTGTATTTTTACTACGGTGAGAATCGTGCCTTTTCTGACACTCTTTTTCTGCAGGGGGTTTATTCCACACGGGCTTCCGGGGATATCTTTTGTTTGCGTAATTGTAGCCTTTCTGCTCATCCACACCACCAACAGGGACATCACAGAATGCCTTTCCAACAGATGATTCTGAAGAGTCAGACTGAGTCAAATCCAAAGATGGAACATTTTCAAACAGCTCTACTTTCTGTTTAGAGCTCGCTCTCTTTTCCCGGTCATGTACTTGCTTTCCCTTCTCCCTGAAACCTCTTCCAGATACATGCATCAGGTGTGTTTTCTTTGGCTTTGCTCCCCTGCTATCAGCACTCGGTACTTCCCTGTCACTCTCTGAGGAGACAAAGTCATTGTATCCTCTAGCAGGTGCTCTTCTCCCAGGTACTACTGCAGCATCTGAAACTCCAGGACCTGCAGCAGCATCAGCAGTACTTGGCTTTATCTTGCTTCTAGTACATGCGCTGTCATTTCTTGATCTGTGCCATCTCTGGCTTTGCAAGTTGCGGTTCTTCAAACTTTTACTGTTACCAAAATACCGGTGGAAATCTTCAGAATTCCCATACTGACTTTCTGGATTACAAATGCCATGATGCTTCGTGGAAGAGCTTTCATACTCTGTACCTCTTTCAGAAGACAGACTGGGAAATGGTAAATTACTTCTGTTCAGATTACTGTTGGAATCTTTCCTATCTTTGTTGGCCCAGTTTATATCTGTAGATTGCCTTTCTCCTGGAATGGAATTAGCAGCATCAGGATTGAAATTCAAAGCACCTAAAAAGTGAAAAAATAAAGACATGTGTATAAGACTATTAAATGTGAAATACTGCAAGGGCCTGTAGTGACAGAACAAGGGGGAATGGCTTTAAGATGACAAAGGGGAGATTGAGATTAGACATTAGGAAGTTCTTCCCTGTGAGGGTGCTGAGGCTCTGGCACAGGGTGCCCAGAGAAGCTGTGGCTGCCCCATCCCTGGCAGGGTTCAAGGCCAGGTTGGACGGGGCTTGGAGCAACCTGCTGTAGTGTGAGGTGTCCCTGCCTGTGGCAAGGGGATGGAACTGGATGAGCTTTAAGGTCCCTTCCAAGCCAAACCAGCCTACGACTCTACGATTTCTTTGCAGCAAAACTACCATACATGCAAAGGCCCAGCAGATAAATCAATCCCACACTTGACAGAACAACTGCAAACAAGTTCCCAGAAACTAGATTCAAATCGCACAGTTTCTGGATGTTACTTTCTCTTGCCATCTTTACAGAATGACACAGTGAATAATATAAGAGTATAAAAACATATGGAAAACATTTGAAGCAGCATTAAAATAACAGGCACTCTCTACCTATTATTTTACCTTTTCAGTAACATGGAAATTAACATTTTGAAGGGAAGAACAAACCGGGACATTTCAAAACATCAACATACTTTTTCAATGAATTTCACTTACTTTCCAAAGAAAGAGTTTTTTTGAAACTCTAGGAACAGCCATAACTACTATGAGGGTTTTGGTGGCCAAAGAGAAAACCGTAACACACAACTGCGTGGAAGTGAAGTTCTAAGTTTCCTAAAAGTCAGGAACTTAAATTTACATTTAAGCATGTTCTTAACCACATAACCTAATTCATACTTTTTAAAGAGAGACTCAGTTGGAATCATTCTGGAGTTTTGTCTTTGCAAAGATAATATATATGATTATTTTTATTTAATATATTAATAGATACCAGTATTACAATACTGTATATGTTACTAATGTAACAGTGTACTAGTATATGCTATGCTATATGCTACTCTATATTAACACACTAGATATAAAGGGCAAACGCAAAGTGTGTGTTTGGGGTTTTTTTTAAGCTGTAACACTAACCTGATTTTGAGACATCAGAATGAGAATACCAGACAGAGGCCTTTCAGAACTGCTTGGGATTGAGTTAAGAATCAACCTTAAAGAGAAGGGAAATAGAGAAAGAGGTGCTGAGCTCTTCTAACTGGTGTCCAGTGCCAGGGTGCATGGGAATGGCTCAAAGCTGCATCCATCAGGAGAGGTTCAGACTTGACAGAAGGAAACATTCCTTTACCAGGAGGGTGGTCAATGCCCCCAATGCCTCAGTGTCTAAGGAGCATCTGGACAATGCCCTTAATAATATGCTTTAACTTTCTGTCAAGCAGTTGGACTTGATCATTGCAGGTCCTTTCCAGCTCAACTACTCTATCACAAGGAGTGCAAACCCTAGCACATCGAAAATAGTAGGCTTATACATCTGAAAACGTGGACTGCAAGCAGCTTCCCTGAAAGCAATCTATTTTTCTCATCTTTGCACATGTATTCTGTGTAAAGAACTCAAAATATAAAGTTGCCCTTTTTACTTTCTATGACTATACTTCCAGTTTTTCCAGTGTTTCGCTACTTTCTCTCCTATCGCTAATGAAGAACATTATAATGTAAGCAACAGTCATTCAGTATAAATTACTTAACACAGTTTCACTTATTTTGATTTGAAGACAGGTTGCCATCATACCAACTATACTAGAAGCAATCCATTTCGTTAGATGGTTTAAGAATTCTTCCAGATACCCTAAAATTTAAAGTTTAAATTTTAAATTAACAATTAAATTTTAAAGATAGAGACAAGATAAACCAATTGGTTTCTTAACATTTCATAAAAACATGTTGTTCAAATATCACACAGCTTGCCTCCAAGAAGTACATTCTGTTATTAAAGACCATCGTTTCTTTGGTTATGACACGTGGTCTGTAAAAATATATGCATGAATTACAAACAAATTGCTGCAAAGGGCTTTCAAATGAATGCAGTAAACAAGCTTGAGGAATTTGATCTTGTAGATCAGTAAAACTATCTGATACTGACATAAAAACATGCTGGACATGGCTTTAAAATGCTGGGTTTCTAAAATACAAATTAACTTCTGCACGTGGCCTCCAAGAAGCATAACCAGGACTTGAAATGTAGCTGTGGAAGAGATATTTTTGAAAGCACTTTCCAAGTAATCTCTTAAGTTTGAAGAAACAGATGGGAAATCGGGATTCAGCTATTTAGAAGCACCTCCAAAGTATGAATAATTCATTAGGACTTTTTATATCACCCATGAATAGGATTCCTGTTCTTACTGTCAGCTTTTACATTATGAAAAAAATTCCAGAGTGGTAAATTCTACTAAGACTTACTTCTGTCTGCCAAGACAAGTAACTGCAAAATACACATACAAGTGTAATAATGAGTAGCTAACACTGGCTCAAATTTCCTCTGACATGTTTACATGCGCATACACAAAAATCCCAAGGAAAAGGGAACCTCCAAAGCCAGATTCCAGCCTGTCTATAAAATAAACAAAGAAAATTTTTCAGGACCTTTAGAAACAACCTCTGCATTATAGATTTTAATATCCTTAAGAGCTCAAATGTGAATTAAAACCAAACATATGAAACTTATATGGTTTCAAGTCTGTTCTACCACAGTACTGCACATTACACCACCTCAGCATTAACTATGGAGAGAGGCGTAATGCCTTGCCAAGGTTCGGCAGTCCGTGTGAACTGTTCTTCAGAAAAATCATTTGATAAGCCACTTTTAAAAATGCAAAGCAAATTAGTAAGAACACATTTCATTTTAATCAGCACAAGCTCTGCTTCAAAACCAGCTTATTTTATGGACTAGTAAAGCCAAACTTAGGTACTTTTTTTAATGAAGACATCAATAACAACATTTAAAGGTGCCACTTACAAACATCATGTTTGAGTGACATTTCTAAGCCCAGTTTCAGCAAGCTCCATTCAATTAGACTTTGAACAGCCCTTAAACAATGTACTTTAATTAGGCCGAGACTGTATAAAGTTTGTAATTAAGAAAGACAAAAAAAATTATATTGAAGAGGTCCAGCGAGGCCAAAGGAGGTGATCCTGACCCTCTACTCTGCTCTCACGAGACCCTACTTGTAGCACTGTGTGCAGCTCTGGTGTCCTCAACTTAAGAAGGACATAGAGCTGCTGGAGTAAGTCCAGAGGAGGCCATGAGGATGCTCAAGGGCTGGAGTACCTCCTGTATAGAGACAGGCTGAGAACATTGGGGCTGTTCAGCCTGGAGAAGAGAAGCTGCATGGAGATCTCAGAGCAGCTTCCAGTGTCTGAAGGGGGCTACAAGGATGCTGGAGAGGGATTCTTCATCAGGGACTGCAGTGATAGGACAAGGGGTGATGGGTTCAAACTGGAACAGGGGAAGTTCAGGTTAGATATAGAGAAGAAGTCCCTTCCTGTCAGATTGCTGAGGCACTGGCACAGGATGCCCAGAGAAGTGGTAAATGCTCCATCCCTGGCAGTCTTCAAGGCCCAGCTGGACAGAGCCTTAGGTGACATGGTCTAGTGTGAGGCATCCCTGCCCATGGGGATGATCTTAAGGTCCTTTCCAATCCAGCCAGGGTTTGGGGTTGGAACTGAATGATCTTGAGGTCCTTTCCAACCCTAATCTATGATAATGAGTTTAACAGTCCCCATGGTAGCCCCTTAGGTGTCAGAGGTAGTGCTTCTATATTCTTAAATGCATTCAGCCCTATCTCCTAGACAGAAAGAAAAATTGGAACCAAATAACACCAATTATTGAACAAGCACTTATTTCTTATATTGACCATTTCTTAGTGAGACAGCCATAAAATCAACCAAACATAACTGAGTATTGTGTGCAGTTTGGAGCTCACAATAAAAGGATATAAAAATATTACAATGTGTCCCCAAAGGGTTTAAAAAGATGGTAGGACCAGACATGACTTTGGAGGAGCAGCTAAGAACACTAGCTTTGTTCAGCATGGAGGAGACTGAGGGGTGACCTCACTGCTGTCTACAGCTTGCTTATGAGAGAGAGTGAATAGGGAGGTCTGATTATAGTCCACCAAGGACCCTAAGGTCTGCAGAGCTGCTTCCCAGCTAGTTAGTCCCCTGGGTGTACTGGTGCACAGTGCTATGCTTTTGGGGTTTTATGCTACTGTCCAAACTCAGAGCATCCACATATTGAAGAGAACATGGAGTTTTACCTAGCCCATTTCAAGATGATACAGGAGAAATAGACAAATAAGGCAAAAACTAAAACTTTGCTATAAGTAGTTTCATCATCCTAAGAGAAGCATCTACTACAGAATGGATTTTGCATAAGGAGAACAAATGTGTTACAAGTTTTCACTTTCCTGTTCACCCTTACAGTGGGGTACTCAATACTTCATAGCAACTCCCTGATATCTTCAGTTTAGTGGCACATTATACCGTGTCTAATGACCCAGCTGTCATTGTGAAGGCAAACCCCAAAACTATATTCAGCAGCACTTATGGCAACTGATGGGAAAAAAAAAAATACTCATTAATGGCTATTACCTGAGGGGGGTTACAAGGATGCTGGGGAGGGACTCTTCATCAGGGACTACAGCAATAGGAAAAGGGGCAATGGGTTCAAACTGAAACTGGTGAAGCTCAGGTTAGATATAAGGAAGAAGTCCTTTCCCGTGAGGGTGCTGAGGCACTGACAAAGGGTGCCCAAAGGAGTGGTAAATGCTCCATCCCTTGCAGTCTTCATGGCCCAGCTGGAGAGAGCCTTGGGCGACATGGTCTAGTGTGAAACATCCCTGCCCACGGGGATGATGTTAAGGTCCTTTCCAACCTAAACCAGCATGGGATTCTATGATTAAATACAAATCCCACCTGTCCCTTCTAAGTGCATAGGGCTAGAAACCAGAACCATGTTGCAATGTGAATAATCAGTTTAGCATTGCCTTGTTTCTTATAGTCCTCCTCTTTGTTTCTTATACTCATTCCCTGAGTCTCAGCAATCAATCACAACTGGCAAAATATCCCTGATGGGCTGCACATCTGCTATGACCCAAAACTGTCATTCCTCAACCCCAACTGCTCCCCCAGTCTACCCTGAGAACAGAAATACCTGTGACATTTAAGCTCACAGTCATACGCTCAGTCTGCCCATGAAGTTGCAGGGGGAAAGTCAGTTCTCATCTTAATATTGTACAAGCACAATTTAAAACTTACCTATGAGATGGCTCTTTATAACATAGCGTGTATTACAATAACAAGTAATGAGCTCCAGGACAATATGACAATATCTGTGTTAGCTTAAGTACTGTGAAACAAATGTAGAAATGGTGTATCATCAAGGCTGATCATTGCCAGCAAAGCTATTTTTAGCTCAGTACACCTATCTAAAATCCTTTATTCCAACACATATGCTGTACAAAACATTCCAGGAGCAGAGTTGACTTGCAGCCTCACAGCTCAGAAGACAGACAAGCAGACATTTGCCTGCAGCAGCTTCCTGCAGCAGTTTCTCTTAACTGAAACTATCAGTCTCTACTCTCCAAACCATGTCCTAGGCCATTCCACTTCCCACAAGGCAGCTGTCAAAGCAGAGAGAAGAGGCAGAGGATGCTATTTAAGATACAGGCTAATCATAACATTTATCTGAATTAACATCAGGGTGCTGTAAAAGTAGAGATTCATATTTTCCTCATCCCATCCACAAAAGACCAGGATTCTTCCAGGCAGAAACCTAATGACTCTAGAAACAGTGAAATGAGTTAGCTCATCGGGTGATCCCAAAGTGACACTGATTACCTGAGAAATTACCCAGACTACAAGAAAATGAAGAGACATGCAGAAAATATGAAACACCATAAATGGCTCTGGACAACCAGGTTATTTCTAGTTACATGCTCAAGTCACAGTTACATAACGGTTCTTCTATCATTAAATACCCATAATACATGATAAATCATTAAACACAAGGCTGGAATAAGGATCTTGAAAAGCTATTCCCCTCCTCAACAGCCACAAACGGTAAAGCAAAAATTAACCTCGACCTGCATCAAAAAAGCCAGCAGGTAAAAGAACAGACGAAAAAAATAAAACCCTTCTCGCACTTGTGATCTTCATACCCAATGCAGGTTGGGTCCCCAAACTGCTCGCTACCTGCAAGCCTTTGCCTACATCACAGACTAGTTTGGGTTGGAAGGGACCTTAAAGACTATCTAAGCATCAGTCATAGAATCACAGAATGGTTTGGGTTGGAAAGGACCGTAAGCTCATTCAGTTCCAACCGTTGCCACTGACAGGGGCACTTCACACTAGAGCAGGCTGCTCCAAGCCCCGTCCAACCTGGCCGTGAACGCTGCCAGGGATGGGGCTTCTCTGGGCACCCTGCGCCAGCGCCTCAGCACCCTCGCAGGGAAGAGCTTCTTCTTTATATCCAACCTGAACCTCTGTCAGCCTAAAGCTTAACCCGCCACTGCGGCCAGGTGAGGCGGCACTCGCCTCAGCAGCCACCTCCCGCCCGTCCCGCCGCGACTCCCGCGCAGCCCGCGGGCCGGGACACGTCGGGCTGCCGAGCGGGCTCGGCGGATGCAGGTGGGCACGGCGCGGGGAACTTCTCCAGAAGCCAACCGCCTCGCTGCGGTCGTTCGTCACACACCGAAGCTCGCACGCCCCTCCTCAGGCAAAGTTTCCCCCTCGCCGCCAAGGCCGCCCCAGCCATGTCGGTTACCGAAGGCGCCCACAAGCTGCGGCGGGCCAATGGGGGGGGCGGCAACAGGTGGTGTTGGTGCCGCAGCCCCGCAGCCTCACGACACGGCGCTCGCTCGACCGGCCCGGCCCGGCCCAGCCGCCTACCCGACAGGCTGCAGGGCGCTGAGCTGCTGCCCCGTCCGCAGCCACG
>JANRGW010048280.1:0-24026 GCA_024733675.1 Psilopsiagon aymara
CAAGTCAAAAACACAGTGCTGCACCAACTACTAAGAAGGAGAAAAATGACTGCTACTGCTGAACCCATGACACCACTACGCCACTCACAGATTATGTAGACTTTTACTATATCCCTTCTATATGATCTCCCTTCAGTTCTTTGTATAGCCTGTTTATGCAGCCTGTCTGTATCACAAACTTGTAATGACAGGTATTTTCTCTTTGCATTTGAAATTTAGTAATGCTGATGAGAAAAATGTCAAGTCCCCAAATAAGAGCCTATTTATAGTGATGTTATTGAAAAGTCCAACAACATACCATGCTTCGTTATCTATCATTTTTACATTTGGAAAGGATTAAAAGAAAAGCTAGGAAAAAAGAATTAATTACTTCAAATATTTTAAAATGTAAGTCAAAATCAGACTGACTTTTGACATATATGAAGTTTTATAAAAGACAAATGCAGTCAGGATCAGCTCCTGAATTTTACATTTTAATCCAATTTGAGCAAAAAATCAACAAGGAAAACAGATAATCTAGCAGGAAAGTGACTCTGATGACAGGTTTTTAACTTGATCTTAACTTTTCTAGCTGATTTATAAGCCCCACAAATAATGTTGGCTTACAATATCATGATACATGGGAAATAGCAAATCTAGTGGATACCAAAATGATAAAGATAGCATTCTGTGAAGATGAATGCCTCATAAGAAAACTTTAATATCCTGTAATTAATGAAGACTGTGATTTATTTCAGTATGCTCAATTTTACATTGGAAGGTACTATATAAAGCACATGTATTGATTAACATAAATCCTGTCTTAACAGTTTCATCTATGGATAATGATGATGTGTATTACACATTTATATTTTTCATTGTTTCTATCCCTGCATCCCATAATTAAGAGTAATTCTCTCATTGGAGTATCAAAAAGAGTTTTAAGTGGGAGGACAATTTGATTTCTATACTGAAGAAAAAAAAAATAACCTTAAAGACCTAATTTTACACAAACTTTACCCTTTAAAATCACTTCAACTGCTGGCAATAGGCCTATTTGGTATGGAGGACAATAGCTGAAGTACAAATGTGGGGAGGCCTGACAGACTGATTAAATAACACTCCCACCAACCTGCTAAAGCAATCGCCATGGGCTTACCATGGTGGTAGCAACCACTGGATGGCTGGAAACATACACTGTGCTCCACACCACTGCCTGGAACATTACCTTGGGCCTTGAGAAACAGATTTTGTGGCAAAGTGGAGTCCCAGAGAGAACTGAGTCAGACAATGGGACTTATGTCCAGAACAGTCTTATAGACATTTGGGCCAAAGAACATGCACTGAGTGGGCATATCACATCCCCTACCATGCAACAGCCTCTGGGAAAATAGAATGGTACAATGGGCTATTAAAAACTACGCTGAGAGCAATAGGTGGTAGGACTTTCAAGCATTGGGATACACACTTACAGAAGGCCACCTGGTTGGTCAACACCAGAGGATTAGCCAACAGGGCTGGTCCAGCCCAGTCAGTACTTTTATGTACTGTTGAAGGGGACAAAATTCTTGTCGTGCACATTAAGAATTTGCTGGGGAAGACAGTCTGGGTTATTCCTGCTTCAGGTAAAGGAATCCCACTCGTGGGATTGCTTTTGCTCAGGGACCCAGATATGCTTGGTGGGTAATGCTGGAAAATGTGAAAGTCCGATGTATACCTCAAGGGGATTTGATTTTAGGGGAAAACAGCCAATGAACTCAGTTGCATATTGTTGCCTGCTATGTAGCACTTTTATAGCCCACCAACAATATGTCTTGAGGTCAGCAGTGACTGCCCCTGACTTCCCTCCAGCCATCATCCCAACAAAGAATGAACTTTGATGAAACCAGATGAGTACTGCGATAAAGGAACGATCAGCATCAGCAGGCAATGATCCAAAACTGCACAGAGCTGCTTCTGCTCTGAAAGACTGTTACAAGAGATAGAACTCAACATCATGGACCGGATGCACTTAGCAGCTTAGATCACTGCTCAGGTTGGGCTCCGTATCAGTTGGTGGGTGGTGAGCAGTTGTATTCTCTTCCCTTGTTATTTCCCTTATCATTATTATTATTGGTGGTAGCAGTAGTAGGTTTGTGTTATACCTTAGTTGCTGGACTGTTCTTACTTCAACCTGTGGGAGTTACATCCTTTCGATTCTTCTCCCCATCCCTCTGGGAACAGGGGAAGGAGATGAGGGGGAGTGAGCTAATGACTACATGGCTGATTTAAGGCTGGTCTTAAACCACAGCACTTCTCTTCACCAACTGAACAACCCCAACTCTGTCCTCATAGGAGAGGTGTCCCAACCCTTTAATCATTTTTGTAGCTCTCCTCTGGACCCACTCCAATAGGTCAATGTTTTTCTTGTGCTGAGAACTCCATAGCTGGACACAGTACTCCAGGTAGAGTCTCATGAGAGTGGAGTAGACAGGCAGAATCACCTCCCTTGACCTGCTGGCTGCACTTCTTTTTATGCAGCCCAGGGTACAGTTGGTTTTCAGAGCTGCAAGGGCATATTGCTGGCTCATGCCCTACTTTTCATTCACCAGTATCCCCAAGTCCTTCTTCGCAGGGCTCTAAATACCTCAATTCCCCAGCCTGTACTGACAGCAGTGGTTTCCCCAAGCCATGTGCAGAACCTTGCAATTGGCCTTGTTGAACCTCATGAGGTTCACATGGGACCACTTCCTGAGCTTGTCCAGGTCCCTCTGCATGATATTGCATCCCTCAGATGTGTCAACTGTACCAGTCATCCTCAAGTTATCTCCAGATTCCCTGAGGGTGCACTCAATCCCACTGTCAGTGATGAAGATATTAAGCATTACTGGTTCCAGCAGAGACCCCTAAGAAACCCCACTTGTCAGTGATCTCCATTCAGATATTAAGCTATGGACCACTACTCTCTGATATAATCATCCAGTCAAGTCCTCCTCCTAGTAGTCCATCCGTCAAATCTGTAACTCCAGTTTAGAGAGAAGGATATGGGAGGTGGACTGCGTCAAAGGTTTTACAGAAGTCCAGGTAGATGACATCTGTAGCTCTTCTGTTGCCTATTGTTTTGTGAAGGAAGCATGGAAAGGTACTCCCTTTTCTAATCATGTGTTTTGGGAAAAGAAAAGCACACAGGATACTTCTGAAGTAAAATCTTGGGAAAACACTCATATCTTTGAATACATTGATACAGTTATTTAATGCAAAATATTTTAGCTTTTCACAGCATTATTTTTTTAATTTATATATAAAATGGAGTTATTTGATATACATGGAATTCATGGTGCAGTATTATAAGACATATTTGGTTTTGAGGATTGATGTTAAGATAAAAAATCAAAAGGAAAAAGGTGAAAATATGAGAATAGAAAACAACACATTTAACTTCGGAACTCAGCTATTACAGCATGTTAACAAGAATCAAGAAGCTCAGCTCTGAATAATGATGGAAAATGCAAAACATCAGTATCCTAAGGGAAGTACCATCCTCACTGATCTTGTGAGCTATTCTTATGGTCTTTCTGATGACAATCTTTCCTCTTGTAGTTTGAGTCAGCCAACAACATGGAAGACTTATCATTACAAGAATTGTTCATACAAGAGATGTGGACAATAGTAATATTCTTCATAGTTAAACCCAGATTGCTTTTATCTGAAGCAGTGAAGACTGACAGGAGGCATAAACTCAACAACAAAGACAAAAGGAAGTTCCACTGGAGTAAAGTGCTGCACTTTCCCTGGGTCACTGGTATACATAAGCAATGTTCATGTTGTGGCTACTTACGGCAAAATATCTATCATCCAGGTGCTCATAATTGGCTTAGTATTTGGTGAACTTATTTGCAGTCCTTCCTGTTCTCATTATTTCCTCTTTCCATAAGTTTGAGACCAAGCCTGGAGGCTTTCTCACAGTCTATCCAAAAGATACTGGTGTTTCATATATCGTTTTGGGCAGTCTACTGTGTGTTTACTGATCAGAAGCTGGATCTCCTTAAGTTTCCTTTGCGTTTTATAACACTTCTCCATTGTGTAAAGGTATTTTTTTAATCAGTTTTATTCTTTTTCTTCTATTCCTTATCATTAGTAAGAATGCTTTGATTGGGTAGTGTCATGGTTCAATCTCAGTCAGCAACTCAGAACCACTCAGCACTCCCCACCCACTTCCTCCCCCAGCTCCTGAAGGGGTGGGGAGGAGAATTGAAAGCATATAACTCCCACTGTTTCAGGTAAGAACAGTCCAGTAACTAAGGTATAACAAAAACCACTACTGCTGTCACCAATGACAATAATTGTATAAGGGAAACTGGATAAGGGAAGTAACAAGGGAAGATAACACGATTGCTCACCACTTGCCCACTGACACCTAGGGCAACCTGAGCAGTGATCTCACCCTTCCAGGTAACTGCCCCCAGGTTATATACCAGCCGTGATATGCTGTGGTATGGAATACTTCTTTGGTTAGTTTGAGTCAGGTGTCCTGTCTCTGCTTCCTCTCGACTTCCCCTCCTCCCTGGCAGAACATGAGACTCAGAAAGTCCTCGGTCAGAGTAAATATTACATAGCAACAACTAAAACTATTGCTGTCATCAGTGTTGTTCCCAGGCTGAAAGTCAAGACCACAGAACTGCATTAGCTACTAAGAAGGAGAAAAATTACTGCTACTGCTGAACACAGGACAGGTAAGTAACCAAGTTGCTCCCCAGACACTTTCATTTGCCTTGTGTTTGTAGCTAAATTTATTTCAGCAGAGTATCAAAACAAAATGTTTCAGCATCTGCTTTTTAAATGATATCTCTTCTAAAGCAAAATCTTACTCTGTAGTAGGTTCGCATTGGCTGGCAACCAAGGACCCATCCGCCTACTCACTTCTTTTCTCTCTTAGCTAGACAGGATGGAGAAAACAGAAAGAAAGGGAGTCAAAAAGTTTGTGGCTTGAGATAAAGAAAGGGAGATTACAGTTACTGTTGTAGACAAAACAGACTAGTCTTGGAAGAATTTATTCAAATTATTGCCAATTTAAGTATTTAATTACTGATTCAGGTAGTGGGAAACAAAACAAACAGGAAAAACAAACAAACAGAAAAATCCTAACCCATCTGCACACTTACAGAAAAGAGATTTTCCTCTTCCTTTCTCAGGCTCAGCTTTGGTCCAGACACCTCTTGGCACTGCTTGTATTGCCACAAGTTGCACTCAGTGCTTTCAGTGAGACAACAGATGGGACAGTGGGTGGCTGAGGCCAGGATGTAGAGGTTTCCCTCTGGTGTTACAGCTCTGTTCTTCCGCTCTGGTGTGATTTCTCCACAGGCTGCCCCTACTTTGTGGCAAAATGGCTGTGTCTGATCCACCATGAAGCACCTTCTCCTCGTTCCCCCTGCTCCTCTTTTTCTAGGCTGTGCTTCACTCCTTCATTCACTCTCCTACTTCCTTCTGCCCCCCCAGGAAGCACAAGAGGGGGTGGGTAAGGAGTGTTGAGGTTAGTGCACAAGAGCTGTAGTTTTGTACATCTGCAGCTGTAATACAGGCAAATAGAGATACTTCAGTAGTATGTAAGAGAGCATAAGACAGAGCTGTGAGCTAATGGCTTTGCCAGCCTATCAAAAAAGCCCTAGAAGTTGCAACTGGAAAAAATAAGCAAACAAGAAAAGACAAAATTGAAGAAGTAGCTGTTGCTGTCTTACAACATTTGAATAAAATAAATAGCTTCTAAAGGTTTGGTATGGAATTACATGAAAAATTTATATCAACAAGGTTGCAGGAGTGTTACAAATGGATTGATACTTTAAATAATACCTGAATACACTGAACTTCAAAATGTGTTTTTTTATCTTTCTCTTACTTTCCCAGAAAGAAGTAGGAAGGAAGAGTGTGCTGCCCTCCTAACCTGTCAGATGCTTCTGTGTTTTGTATGTGTGCTTTGTTGTTTTTTGATTTTTTGTTCTGCTTTGGTTTTTTTGGGGTTTTGTTTGTGTGTTGGCTTTTGATTGTTGTTGTGGGGTTGGTTGTTTTTTTTTTCTCATTAGCCATCACCACAGAATTCACCACACTGTAAAATTTCTGTAGGAAGTCACCATGCACTTCATTACTGAAAAATGCTGATGTTTTAATGTTGATTTAATGTATCTTTAGAAGAACTCCTTCTTTGACTGCAAGAGTGCTATAAACAATACTGAAATAATATGTAATTTCAGAAGCAAATATCCATGGCTGGTTTTAGTAGATCTGTTTGTATCAAACCCAAATGCATACTGGTTGCATAAATATTTACAGATGCTGCTAGAGGTCTCCATTGTAACAACTATAAAGCTATAATAGCTAAATAAATTGCCTGCTATTATTAAAATAAATGGTAAATTGGATTCGTAATTATTGAATAAAATATGTACACACAGATTCTATTTTCCATTTTTCTGCATCTGCTGCTCAAATTAAGTACAGACTGCTGCTATTCTGATCTAGCATGTACAATCCACATCACATTCAGATTGTATTGATGTAAATAACTAAAGAAGATTCAGAGTCATGAGATCAACTTAAAACTATTACTGAAAGGAAAAATAATTTAGTGAAAAGAAATTTTCTTAATCTTCTTTATGGCTATTTCTGAAGAAGAAATAACCTATGGTGATTGAAAAATAGTTGCTATTCAGATGCAAAAGTTGCAGCTCTTCTTGCAGAGGTTAACAGATAAAGATTAATTCTTTAGGACTGGACTATGGCGTCCCTCAGAGATCAGTGTTGGGACCACTCTTGTTCAACATCTTTGTCAGTGACATGGAAAGTGGGATTGAGTACACCCTCAGCAAGTTTGCCGATGACACCAAGCTGTGTGGCTCGGTTGATACGCTGGAGGAAAGGAATGCCATCCAGAGGGACCTTGACATGCTTGAGGGGTGGGCCAATGCCAACCTGATGAAGTTTAACTATGACAAGTACAAGGTCCTACAGCTGGCTTGAAGCAATCCCAGGCACAGCTACAGGTTGGGCAGAGAAGAGATTCAGAGTAGCTCTGTGGAGACGGACTTGGGGGTGTTGGTTCATGAGAAAATGAACATCAGTGTGCACTCGCAGGCCAGAAAGCCAACCCTATCCTGGGCTGCATCAAAAGGAGTGTGACCAGCAAGTCAAAGGAGGTGATCCTCCCCATCTACTCTGCTCTTGTGAGACTTTATTTGGAGTGCTGTGTACAGTTCTGGTGTCCTCAACATAAAAAGGACATGGAACTGCTGGAACAAGTGCAGAGGAGGGCTACGAGGATGATCAGGGGGCTGGAGCAGCTCCTGTATGAAGACAGGCTGAGAAAGTTGGGGTTGTTCATCCTGGAGAAGAGAAGGCTGCATGGAGACCTCATAGCAACCTTCCAATATCTGAAGGGGGCCTATAAGGACGCTGGGGATGGACTTTTTATTAGGGACTGTAGTGAGAAGACAAGGGGTAATGGGTTCAGACTTAAACAGGGGAAGTTTAGATTGGATATGAGGAAGAAATTACTGTGAGGATGGTATGGCACTGGAGTGGATTGCCCAGGGAAGTTGTGAATGCTCCATCGCTGGTGGTCTCCGAGGCCAGGTTGGACATAGCCTTGGGCGACATGATTTAGTGGGAGGTGCCCCTACCCATGGCAGGGGTGTTGGAACTAGATGATCTTAAGGTGTTTTCCAACCCTAACTATTCTATGATTCTATGGGAGCTACAGGTGGTTATATAGAAATACTGCAAAATCAGTAATAAAAAGTGTCAGGAGTTACTGAACCCAGTAGGCTGACAGAGCTGAGATTATCACATGTCCCCAGGTCCAGCCAGTAATGAGACTGAGTATGTTCCCAGTAAGCACATAGATTAACATGGATGACACACTCAACACTCACACAGACACAAATAGCACCAATGGCCTCGTCCTGTACCTCTGCCTAGCTGATCAGAATGAAGATCCCTTTGTGGGAAATGCATATCCACATCTACCATGCAGAAGTCTGCCCAATAACTGGCCCCTGGATGCTGTGACTCCCAGTTGCTGAATCTTGTGTATCATGAGTCCACATGACCCACAGTTCCACGCCAGTTGCAGCCTCCCCTCAACCACAGGCATGAACAACCATGTGCAAGTACATTATGTATCCAAAGGAATTCTACTTTATCTGCAATATTTAAGTTGTGGTATTTTAAGTAATGTTGAGGTGGAATTTCCATTTCGCAGGTAGAAGGAATAGTATAAGCGTGAGAAAGGCCTGGTAATATGAAGAGAAAGAGTCGGAAAAGTAAAGAAAAGTAAGCAAGGGGAGTTCCTTAGGGTGAGTGGAGTTGAAGCATCCCACAGACTTCAACAGGAGTCATATTCATGTACTTCATATCAAAGTTTTGAGCTTAGAAGCAGTCTAGGAAGGATTGAAAAAAACATGAAACACTACCATATTTTGGATTCCCTTTTCTCTTCTTTATATTCTCATGAGAAATGTGTTATGTTGAAAAAGACAGATTTACATAAAGTAAGGATGTTTTCCAGTTTCATGACATTAAGAATTTGGCTGAAAGATGGTTGTGATGGAGGTCATGATAATCAAGCTGGTGATATTTTCTATAGATGGCCTTAGCATGTGAGCTGGTATTTTTCCCTCTGTAGCCAAATAATGCATCCTAATGTCACACAACCTTAAGTTCAGAGCTGCCTTGTAAATAAAGTTAGATTAAGCACTTTGAGATATGGCAGTTACTTATACACTGTGGAAATATTTAGAGTCCTGAAATGATATTCTTTATCAATGAATGTATAAAATACCATTAACATTTCTAGGAAATGCATGCATCAATGAGAGGCTATATTCTTCAAAAAGACAATGAGCTCTGCAGAAAGATATTTTTAGACTTATCTCTAAACAATACGGTGCCAGCTATCAAAGTAACATGCAATGAGCATGGGTTTAGAATTATTAAATGCCAGGCCACACTATATGACAATAGCTGTTAGGTAAGACACTGTTGGTGAAATGTATTTCCCATGAAAAGTGAGCTTACTGAAAATACTCATAAACAAAGCTGTCTTTAATGAGTGATTATTAATAGCAGTGTTTACTGTATCAGCATTGCTATAATTCTGTTGTAATGTTATTTTCCTTATGCAAATACTTTTTTCCCCCTGGATTTTCAAGTGCAATGTAAATATTCAGAAAGTATTTATACAGGATCTGGGACTGTGAATTACTAAATTCATTGTTAGTCCTACAGACACAGGTAGGGCAATGGAAATAAAAATTTTCTGAAATAAATATTGCCTGCATTTGAGGCTATAGCCACACTATAGGATGACAGAAAGCTGGAGAAGCTTGAGTGATTACATTTTGGAAACACATCCAAAGCATTACTGTTTCCAAAATGAAGTTGTGAAAATTTATTCTCTGTTTCCTCTGCAAAGATTTGCTGCTCTGTTAGTCCATCCCAGTTGTGGCTCATTCAACATATTTTAAAAACGTGGCTCCAGATTGTCTGGGGATTTCTTGAAGGAGCCAAGGGGTTCTTTTCACTTTATTGTTTTCCTCATAACTGAACACTGGTGCATACATTTGCCTACTTCAAAGTTGCTCATTAGTGAAAGCAACAGTGAATCTCCAGTCTTCTGGAAACTGTGAAGTGGTCCAATGAGATGTTATAGGGTGATTATCAGATCGTTTTTTCTTCCAAAGAGACAGTCATTTATTTACTGAGGATTAAAGGTAAAAATCAGAATTCTCAGTAATGTTGCCACTTTAGCATATAAAATGTCTGCAAGAGTTTAGCTTCCACTCAGATGATGGACAAGAGGCAGGAGACTGACAAGTTGTGCATGAACCCATTTATGTTAGTCTCATTAAAAAGAAACAAAGGCCATGATGTAGACTATAATCACTTAATTGTGTAAAAACTGAGACACAAAGGGAAAGGGGCAACGACTTACCACAAACTGTCTGGAGCCTGTTTACATAATTCTTCTGGAGGGAAACTCCACAGATTGCTAAGAAAAAAACAGCTCAAAAGAGTGTTTCCTCTTCTTCTTAGGCCTTATAAAGGAAGTATCCTTCTGCAAGAGAATGGAAGGACTGACGTCAATGCTTTACGGATATTGGCTTTATGAGCAAATTGAATTCCCAGAAATGGATCTTTCAAAAATGAATAACCTACACAATGCAAAATACAATTATGTGAAAAAATTAAAATGCTGCTCCAAAAAATTAAAACCACTGAGTTAGAATACTCCATCAGAGTGGAAAGAGCACACCTATTTCAAACATCAGGAGTGTAAATTTTGTTGTCACTACTTTAATTGAATCATAAAAACACTAAAATTAAATCTTCTTTCTCTAACTAAAATCAGCTTATGCTTCCAAAAAGGCAATTTATTTAAAACATTTGTATTCCAAAGACACTCCTTGTTCTCCTTTGGTAAAAAAATTTGATGACATTTAATACTTTCATCAAAATGTGGGGTATTTTTTTCAAGCAGCTCTGGTTTTGACAGAGTGTGAAAGATACAACTTGTTTGTTTTCATTTTTAATTAAGTTCAGATATTCCAATTCAATTCTTAACTGCATTATTTCAATATAAAAAACAAACTTTAAGTTCTAGAAATGCACTGATATTTTCACATTTTCACAGCTCATGGTACATAGACTTGATCACAGCCAAAGTCTGTGCAAGACCTTGTCGATTCTTATCAGCTTTGAGGAACAAAGTCAACAAGTAACAAAAGGCATGTAAAATTCAGAACATAGATTCTTAGATTCAAAAGCTTAAGTGACAGTTGATGTAGATACTGATACCTGAGATGATAACTTCCTTTCTATTTATGACCACTGAAGCAAAAGCAGAATTTCTAGGGTACAATTCAATGCATTCCAACCTAGACATTAGATGATTCATGCCATAAAGTGTCCCTGTTTTTGTTACTATAAATGGAGCCCAGAATCAACACTCAAATTTGACAGCTACATTGCAGATCTGGAGTATAAAGATGCAGGATTTTCTGTAGAAATTGCCAAGAATTTTTGGAATCTTGTCCAAACAGCCAACTTCTTTGGTTCTGCAATTCTTAAATCAGCTAAAAAAACACCCCACTCTGAAGAAGTCATGTCTGATAGATAGTGTCTTCAGCAATCAAGACAGCTTACTTCAGAGCTACTGTCAGAACACTCAGTGAACTAGGTGTTAGACTTGGAGACATCTTTCTGTTTTTTGATGTCTTGAGTATTTTGGGGAAAATCTGTTTCAAATTTGTTTCTTATCTTTAGGTTATTTCTTGTCTCTTGTCTACAGGTTCTACCCATAGGATGCATCTGAATTATTACATTAAATGGGTCAGGTACCGCCCAGTTATGGTGAGACCAAGTGGCACAACATTACAACCTAGCCAGTAAGTCAAAGTCTTAGTATGTCAAAACAAGGCAGCTGCATCCATCTCACCACTTGTCCTCTACTAACCACCAGTCCCAGCCCATGTTTAGGGCAGTCTGGAGGATTTTGGTGTTATGGTTTTAGGTTTTATGGTGCAATGGTTTTAGCTTGTTGCCAGACTCCTTTCTCTTTTATAACTGGAGGAAAATGTAAATGCCTGTCTTTATGTAATTGTTCAAACAGAAGAAAATTGCACTGGCTACTCCTGCAGAACTAGAATGAGACTGGGTTGTGCCATATAAAAACTTTGGTAGATGGGGAAGTTGAAAAAACTACTTCTTTCCATGCCTTTTCTGAGATCAGAATCAGTGTAAATAAACTGATAATCAGTGTATTCTCTACATCAGTATTGTAATTAAAAATGATCCATGTGAACAGAAACATTATAAATTCCCTAATTTTAAACTCATTTTAAAATCATAAAGAAGTGAATGCTTACAAGAGACAAGCAGCAAAAAAAAAAAAAAAGATAAAATTTTTACTTAGTCAACTTAAAGTCTTCAAACAAACAAGAGTTAAAATTGCTTATTTTCTGAAATAATTGACATTGTCTTAAGTTTTAATCTAAAATCAGAGGACCATGGTATTTAAATTATGCATTATCAATAGCATCTCTCCTACGCTTTTGAAAGAATTTCAGTTTCTCATTATGCAGGGAGGATGATCTGACCTAAGAGGAGGACAGAAAAATTAAGAAAAAATAGAATCAAATTTATTTTAAGTCTCATTGAACTCCCACTGGAGTCAATGGGTAAATGCCTAGCTGTTTGAGTGGGAGTAGTATTAAACCTATGATAAGCAGGTCACATTTTCTAATATACAGTATATAGTGGTCCTATAAAATGAGTTTCAGAAACTAATTGACCTTCAGGTTGTTCCATCTTGTAGAAAGCAAGAATTATGCAGCAAATACCTATAGGTCTTCCTAACCTTGGATGGACTGGATCACTATTTTAATTAGAATCAACAACTCATGCAGTTTGTGGTGAACTATTTCACAAAGCAAGTGATGCAGTCGTAAAGAAAAGAAAAAAAAAAAAAGTGGATTTAGTCAGGTGATTATATTGCAAGTATTTCTTAAAATATACCTTAGACTGGTCAGGTAGCACAAATGTCTATCCTGGATGCTTCGGGGTAATCCTGTAGTAAAAGTGAAATGTTCCTAATATCTGGTTTCTTTTCTTTTCTTTTCTTTCTTTTTCTTTTTTTTTTTTTTTCTTTTTTCACCAGAGATACTTCTCTTTTCATAATTTTAAAAGATGATGCTTTAAGTGTCATTAGTTTGTCGTTAAGTATCCAGTTCTAGTTTCATCAGCTGGAAATGAGTGTAAGTATAATCATTCCACAATGGAGAAACGGCAGCTCTTAGTAGTTGTATAACATTACAAATGTCAGTTGCTTCAGTGTTCATTATTCAGTGCTCACTCTCATAGGATTATTATTATTTCGTTCACTGGTACTGCAAATTCAATGTGTTAATAAAGGAAGTTGTAACTTGAAGAGAATCAGATCAATTTAAGTGAACAACTTTGGTGATCACCATTAATATTATTGTATTATTGCAATTACATGTAAATAACAAATAGTGGAGAAAGGGCTGCAGATGTACATACAAAAAAGTTTAGAAGCCCTCAGCATGTAGGATGAAACTGGAGTAAAATAATCCAGAATAAGGATGTATGTGAAAGTGAACCATCTCAGGACTGGGCTTGAGAGCCCAGCATGTAAAATAGCAGAAGCATTAGAAGAACACAGGCACGGTGCCAGAGGTCTCAGGACTTTAAAAAATGTCAGTTACAGATATATTGTGGTGTAACAACCTAATGAAGCTGCCCATAGCTGATAACATAGTTGGAAATATTTAAGACAATAGCAAGTAACTGTTCAGGTGTAATCACTCCAGAACTGGTTATCTGAAACTATGACACTGATATCCTGCAACTTTCATTTATTTATAATTTAATCCTTAAAGGGATACACATTTAATGCTGGTGTTTGCTTTAACATTCCACCCATGAGGTTTGACTGCATCTTAAATGCAAGTGTCATAAAAATCACAAATAAATAAAATAGAAAATTTTATAATGGATTTGTATACTACTGATAGCAAAATTAGGCAAACAAAGGTTATAAACATTGAATTGATTGTTGTCCTTTTACAAGAAAAAATTGTAGTTTCTTTTTTTGTTTTTTCTCCCCCACAAGTTGAGAAGTGGAATCACTTGCCAATAAAGCACTGTGAAGACTATTTGCAGATAATTTCTAAATTTTATTACTCAAAGCCATTCCATACACACTGGTAATATATCATGATCCCGAAGCTACATAACTCAGGCCAAACTGCAGTTTTAGGAATGTCTCACTTCTGTGCTATCTTGCACAAAGGAAAAAGAGTGTCCTCTTCAGAGGTATTTTTATTTGATGCAGTTTTTTTCAGCTATCAGATAAATTCATATTATTCAGCGTGGAAGAACTTCATATGATCAAGAAAAACAACTTGAACGCCCCTCTAAAATTCATGGTGATGTCTAAATAGTTATTTTTTGACTCTTCAGGCATGTTACTGAACAGATTCTTTATTCTCAAATTCTTTTATCTTTATGTGAATAGAAATTAATTTTAGTATTGGATTTTATTCATTCTGCAAACATCATTTTCTGTTGTTTAGTTTCTTTTTCACCGTCACACTTTATATGTTTTTTTCTGAGTATCCAATGATCTGCCAGGCAAAATGCTGTAAATTAGAGAATGGTTGATTTTGACTTTTTACAGCTTTGAATCTACAGATGTTTGTGGACATGCTTGGCTTTCTCAGTGAATGATCCTACTGACATCACTGTCAATGGTTCTGTTAAACTTAGGATTCTTTTCAGGGTCAGGATTCAATTCTGTGGAAATCCAAATGCAAACAAAATAGATGACTTAGCAGGTTTCTCTTCCTGGTATTATCAAAGATTCCAGTGCAAATAAACTAGCTCTACAAGTACATGACAGATTCTACGAAAATTCAGTCTTAATTTGAAAAAGAGGACTTAAAAGCAAAACTATTCTCTCATTTTTAATTAAATTTTGTCTTACAGTCAAATCTTTTCTTTGTATGCAGAGGTGGAATTTTGATATTTCTGAATATTGATAATTTAATATGAAGTGATTAATCATTCAGCAAACAGTACACCTGATAATTTAAAAGCTGGGCTAATATTACACTTACATTAATTGCACAGGATAGTAGTGTTTAGAAGGAAATGTCAACTGTAGGGGTAATTATTAATTCTATTTTGTTTCATTTTAAATAATTTACGGACTTCTGGAACTTAAAACACAATTCTGTAACTTACTGAATTACATGCTACAGAGTTGACCATTAAATTTAACCATAATCTCTGTAGTTTCTGATTTAAAACTCCAGTTATTTCAATAAATTAAAATAATTTGTTTACCTTTTACTTACATTTAAGTAAATAAATTTTCTTATGGAATTTCAAGCCATGACAAAGTAACTTGAAACAGAATGAATTAGGTAGATTTTAAAATATGCACAGAAGCTGTGGGATAAAGTAGAATCCCAAAGTACTGAAGTCATTAATGTAAATTTCATCTTAAATAAAGGTCAAGCTATCAGATCATGTCAAAGAAAAAATGTTTTTACTACTCTTGAAGTTCCATATGGAATTGTAATTTGAAACATTATCATCAACTTCTAGATTCTGTGAGGAGAAAAACTCCAGTTCAAGTGACCATTGATAAAGCTATTTTTCAGGGAATATGATTTTCTTATCTTGAATGTCAGTATGTCAACTGGACTTGGACAAAAGACTGTTTTACAGCCTGCCTGGCACAGATGTTGGACATTAATCAATGTGAGAATGCAAACACTTCAGCTGGATGGTTTGCAAATGTAATTCTAACCATTTTGCTTATATTAGTCCAGTTTATACAGAATGTGATTTTTTTTTGTGTGTGTGTGTGTGTACTCTCTTTGCATAAAAATAAGAAATAACAGTCTTCCTTTCCATGGACACCTCATACACAAGGAAGGAGATGCAACATTTCATTACCTTTCCTGCAAGTAAGAATGTGATTTTATTTTCTTTTTCAGACACTGCTTTTCAAAGTGCTGACACTTTCTGATATCAAGTTAATATTGCAGCTGTATGATGTATAGAATACAGATCAAAGTGGATTGGTCATTCCAATTAAAGGATGCTGCTTTCTCTGTGGAAAAAAAAAATATTTCTAGTGGTGAATGACGTACGTATTTCGGAAATATCTCATAACTGCAGTCCATTAGAAATTATTTTCATCACTATTCAGTATGATCTGCACTGGTTCTTGTTTCTTGACTTTAAAATGATAAAGAAAAATCATCTGACTGGGCAGCATAACTCTGCTTGACAATTTGCTTGAACAGTGTCAGTAGCTATCTGAATCACATCTATAGGTGTCCAAATAGGAGAAATACCTTCCACATTTGTAGCTTGTTGCTACAGTACAATATCTAAAAATAGAGATGATACTCTATCATTGTCATGGTATGAAAAAACTGTATTTTCCAAGAGTTTGTAAGAACCAAAGGTGAGCTTGTTGCTTGTTTTGTTTTGCCCTCCCCATCTCACCAGGGGTGGTGGTGGAGGTGAGCGAGAGTCTGAATTGTACTTACATGCCAACTGGGGTTAAACCATGACATTAGTATACTCTGACATTAGCAGAACAATATATTATCATAATTTCTGCATTAACTGTAACACAATATATATTTCAATAAAGCAAATGTGTATTTGTTTATTCAGAAGTCATTCATAAAATGATACGTAGAAAGTGATCTGAAGTGTAAGTATTTGATTGTCTGTGGAACTAATGGTCCAAGTCTTATCACCTGACAACACTGGTTCAGCTGTGATTCACAAAATATAGTTACAATATAAAGCTACAGGCAGTAATCATAAAGACTAACTGGCCTCATAAGGCTAATCTCCCTGGCTTCCTCAGTTATCCATGGACAAGGAGAAGTCCTTGGAAGAGTGATTCAGAGAAGGCATCTAAATCAACTACTATGAATAGTCCTAGAAAACACATCTTTTCCCTTTGTTTAAAGAAGAAATCCAGGGAAATCTGCCTTAAGAGGCCAGGCTTTATATTTGTTTCTGCAAATTCTCCTCATAGACAAGGGTCTGAAAGATTGCACTACATAAAAACAGCACTTGAAGCAGAGACCCTATACAAAAAAAATCCCTACCATCAATTTAAAACTCTTCAATCTTAAATGAAAAGGACAGGATGCTAAATGTACCCCCTTTGCCCTGCCTAGGAAATACTACTTTTCAGTGAGCTACTGAACACTTAGACAAACAAAAAATAACTCACCTTCGTGACAATTTGAAAAGAAAGATTTCTTTGATAGGTCCTACAGCAAAAAGGTCTGTCAATGAATAACATTGTTTAACATGCTTCAGAGACAACTGGTGAAATTTCTCGAAAGAACTAGAGAATGCAAGGTTTTAATCCAATAAAAAATTATAAGCACATGCCTAACTGACATGATAACATCTGTGGTGCTATTTGTGCTTGAAATCTACAACACATTAAATACTTGAAAAGTCACTTCAGGAATTTAAATCAACCAAAGGTAAAAATAATTTCAGGGAATTGTCTAACCTACTTACAGTGGATAACACTGACAAACTGCCTCAAAGTTCAGCCTCAGTACTACTGTTCTGGGTTCAGCAGTAACAGTTATTTTTTCTCCTTAGTAGCTGGTGCAGTGCTGTGTATTTTACTTTTGGTCTGGGAACAGCACTGGTAACACCAATGTTTTTAGTTGCTGCTCAGTAATGTTTACTCTGACCAAGGACTTTCTGACTCTCATGCTCTGCCCAGGAGAAAGGGAAGTCAAGAGGAAGCAGAGGCAGAACACCTGACCCAAACTAGTCAAAGAGGTATTCCATAATACCACAGCGCATCATAGCATACAACCTGGGGGCAGTTACCCGAAAGGGTTATATCACTGCTCATTCGGGCTGGGTATCAGTTGGCAGGTGGTGAGTGGTTATATTCTCTTCCCTTGTTATTTCTTTTATCATCATTATTATTGGTGGTAGCAGCAGTGGTTTTGTATTATACCTTAGCTACTGGACTGTTCTTATCTCAAGCCTTTGGGAGCTGGGGGGAAGAAGGTGAGGGGAGTGCGAGAGCGACTGCATGGCTGATTTCCTGACTGGACTTAAACCATAACAACTACATACACTGAATTTTTTTACTGATTAATAAAATGCAGTATATTGTTTGGTCAGGAATAACTCCACATTTTAATTATCTTTGTCAGACACCTAACCCAATCTTGGTTTTAATTTTTATTTTTCTATTCCTGCATCTTTCGCTTTTGTTATTGATGATTTTAACAAGCTAAGGAGATAGGAGCTTTTTTCTCTCTCTCTGTCTCTCACGAATATTTCAGGAATATCTCAGCTGGCATAACACTCAGGACTCTGTCTCAACTTCATGAATTTAAGATTTCAAATGTTTCTCTTGTGCCTGCAGTTCTTGTGTTATGGCAGTACAATACAGTCAGAACACCAGAATCAAATGAGGTTATTTTGAACTCTTGCCCGCTGTTGAGTATCATGTGGACTGGAAACCACAGCACTGCAACCACAGAGCCAGCCAACCTTTCAGAGAGAGAGTGAGACAGGATATCCAGAGAGCAGGTGTCCACAGATCTACAGAGATGTAGCACTTGCTTCATGTTAATCTCCAAGCACCAGAGGTTATGAAGTTAGGCTTTCTGGACTTTTCTCCATGTCATTTGATATAAGTATGCAACCAATTTTGATTCACTTAGTTCTGGTGTTATCATTCCCTCCTCCTACACATTCATACACATTAACTATTTTTCTTCTCTTTTTTATTTTTCTGTAATACAGCTGGCATATTAATTTGTTAAAAGAATCAGGCAGCTTCTGCATTACTAAGGGACAAAGAGGATCAGCAAAGGCAAATCGTAATTCTGGCTTTCACTGGATTATTTTATTGGTTTATATTTGACGCAGTGACATTGCAAAGTATATTTTCCTAATCATAGTCGTGCTAAGAATATTCACAAAAATTTAATAAGTAACATGCTATTGCAATCACAGCTTTGAAATATTAATTTTATAGGATGCAATACAAATTAGAATCTACATCGCTGAGGTCTACATTAGAAGAAAATGGAAACAAATATTAACAATGACAACCTAATATTTCCTAGGAAGTAATATTTTATACAAAGTAAAAGGTAGAGGATGCCACATTCCATCCATAAAACATTCATTTTCAGTAAGCTAAGGTGATTAGCTCATTCCGTTTATTAGCAAATGTGTATCAGTAAAAATGAGTGGACATTGACACAACCAGGATGTAAAAGCACTTTTGGAATTATTTTGTTTTTAATTCAAGATATTTGGAAATTGTTGCCACTCTAACTTCCCCCTTGTTGTTACTGCTTTCAAGTAGCCTCCCAGCACACTGATTTGCTAGAAGGTATTAAAAATGCTACTTGGTTATAGTTGCAGTGGTAGATTCCCATGCTTGAAAAATCAGTAGGGCAGAATCATTCATGCGATCACTCTGGTGGTCAGATACTCTTTGGCACAACCTCAAAGGCTCAGGAATAATAGGTAGGTCATTTACTTTAAGTACTTAACTTTAGAAACACGTGTCTGTTTTATTTTTTTTTCTGTTTTGCTTATTTGACTTGTACCTGTGGACATTTCTGACTGAAATATGTAATTTGTGCCAGTAACAGAATTAATTATGGGAATTTGATTTACTTTTCATAGAATCATAGAATGATAGAACTGTGTTTGGGCTGGGGCTGGAAAGGACCAATGATAACTCATAGAAGTTGTGCGAAATGAAACTTTTCACTAGACCAGGTTACTCAAAGCCACACCCAAACTAGCCTTGAATAGTTTCAGGGATGGGGCATCCACAGTTTTGTGCAGCCTATTCTAGTGTCTCACCACCCTCATGCTGAAGAACTTTTTTCTTAATATCTAATTTAAATCTTCCCTTTTTCAGTTTAAAGCCATTCCCCCTTGTTCTGTCACTACATGCTTATGCAAAAAGTCCCCCTCCAGATTTTCCCTTTAGGTATTGGAAGGCTGCTCTAAGGTCTCCCTTAAGCCTTCTCTTCTCCAAGCTGAAAAAAACAAACTCTCAGCCTGTCTTCATAGGAAAGGTGTTCTGCTCATCTGAAGTCAAATAAACGAATGGTATCTTTCCCAGTATATTCCAGGCAAATATTTTATTTGGTAGAGACAAGTACAGCTTAATAGTTTCCATGTATTTACTTATATAGGCACTAGGTTTTCAAGTGTTAGATCACCTACTGACAACCATGAACTTCTTAATTTTACTTCATCTAATGACTTCTGAATTATAAGAACAAATGTATAGACCAACCCAGATTCACAGAAATGATATGCAAAATATATACCACAAATGATAAAAGAATTGGCCTTAGGGTCAGTGACAGCAATAATAATACTGAATGCGTGTGCAAAATGGTTGGCAGATAACTTCCAATTCTACAGTATCATTCTCTTTCTGATGGCTTAATGTCAATTCCAGTGTGCTTTACTGGTGAGGAGATGCAGCAGAAGCACAGGAGAGGAGATGAAGGGATGTGATCATTACCATGGTCTCTTCTCCCAAGTCACAAGGAATAGGACAAGAGGTAACAGCCTCAAGTTGCACCAGGGGGGTTTAGATTGGATATTAGGAAAAATTTCTTTACAGACATTGGAACAGGCTGCCAAGGGAAGTGGTGGAATCATCATTCCTGAAAGTACTCAAAAAAATATGCAGATGAGGCCCCCTGTGGCGTGGTTTAGTGATGGTCTTGGCAGTCCTGGAGTAAAGGTTGGATTTGATGATCTTAAAAGAATTTTCCAACCTAGCTGATTCTATGATTTTATGATCGTGTTCCATGACAGGGAAACATCTCTGTCCTCTTCCAGAAGTACACATGGTTGTAGATGCAGACGGTTGGAAGTGAAAGCAACTACATCTGCCATGTCCATTTGAAGTGCCAAAGAGGAACAAGGGAGATATACAGAACATATATAAATTCTAGTTTCTAAAGTTGCAAAACGGCAAACAATAATTATTTATTTGGTAAATCTCCTTTTTGAACAACAGGATTCTTTTTTAGGTCTTGTTTGTGTTTGTTTTTGGTTTTGTTTTTTTTTTTTTTTCTTTCTAAATCAGTGAACAGAGAAAGCTGATTTGCTGTCTTATGAAGTTTTAAATTATCCAGAATTGCACATTTACTCCCAAACCAAATCAAAATTGCCATGACTATATCAGGAGTTTTTCTGCTTTGATTTGATTGCCCTTTAGAGTCTGTGCCATTCCAGAATTTTTTATTCATTAGAATTGCTTCAGTAGTTTTTCTTTATGTTTCTGTAATTTACTACAAGTCATTCTAGACAGAGGGGTTGAGAGGCATTCTAACACTATATTTAAGAGAGTATATTTCAAGTGATCAAGTGTTATATGGGTTTGATATATAAATTCTGCCCTTTAAATAAAGCTCCTTAATAACCTATTCTTTCCCTCTAAACATTATGTTCATCCTATAATCAAACCATATCTCAGGCTCTAAGCCTTTGCATCTAAGCTAGCTAATAAAGTTATAAACAATAGCAAAAGTATTTATAGGATTTTTAAAGTGTTTTCTAACACTAGTGTTCGTTACTTCGAAGTTGACTGTGGAACGGAGTTTGGGACGGGTAATTTTTTTACCTTGTAAGTTATTGTCAAAATATGAAGAAAGATGGGTAAGAGGCAGTGTATTGAAAGTAAGTGTTCATTTTTCTGGGAAATTTTTTATTAGATTTACATCATCACACATGTACACATATCTCCTTTCCATATGAAGAAGAAATTCTTTAATGTAATGGTGGTGAGACACTGGAATGGGCTGCCCAGGGAAACTGTGAATGCTCCATCCCTGGCAGTGTTCAAGGCCAGGTTGGACATATCCTTGGGTGATATGGTTTAGTGGCAGGTGTCCCTGCCCATGGCAGGGGGGTCAGAACTAGATGATCTTAAGATCCTTTCCAACCCTAACTATTGTATGATTCTATGATTTTTTTTCTCCCTATGCTTACTATTTTGCAATTATAGTTACAGGTTTGTCTGGTATTTTTTCTGGGCACTTTACTCTCAGTGAATCACTGAATAACCGAATTTACCCTAAGGAGGACGATAACTGAGCATCAGATATCTCAGTGCATGCTGGTTTAAACTTCCCACACGCTTTATGCATCAAATTGAAGTTCTAAAAGCTGTATGCGTATTAGAGTACTTAAAAGACCTGCAGGTTGAGTCTAGGATCTACAGCATGTACTATTCACATTATATAATTTGGGGTGTGGGTAGAACTACCATTGGGTCATCATTTTCTCTAACATAAAAGCTCAGACATATCAATCTTCCAGTTTAGGTATTCATCCATCTTTAAAATCGCAATATAAAGTTTTTTCTCCCAAAATGAACAGCAGTAGTGTCTCACTGGAGGCCAGTGGCACTTCCACTTAAGGATGAATTAAAAAAATGCAACAAAAATATTGAAACAATACTTCCCTTTCTATTTTCGCTGTGTTCTGACTTTTCTGGTCTTGCTGCAGCAGATGGTAAATAAGACTCAAAAGGGAAATCTCTATATATTAAATGGAGATGTTTTGAATTTTCAATAATTTTTTAAGGCAGTTATAAGCAAAACTGATGTAGTCATTCAGAAAAAAATACATCAGAAAATAAAAAATTAATATCTTGTCAATTAATTGCTTGTAAACGCAAGCAAATTCTTAAAAATGTTTTACATTTCTCACATAAAGAGCCATTCACTTCGCAGATGACCTGTGCCCATGCAGGGGAGAGAATCAACATTCTGTATCTCTTAAATAATGTTTAGAAACTTATAGTTTTGTATGTGGATAGGTTATCTAATGAGTAGTGCTGAGTAACTGTTAGCTGCTATGTACTGTACCTTCCTCCTTGTATGGAAACCTTCTCTTGTCTAGCCATAAAAGAAGCCTTAAAAAAATTTCCTAAGATGTTAACTTAATTGAGTGCAATTTCTCAACTCAGATGCTGGTATTCAAAAAAAGAACTTAGGAGTTTTTGAAATTTTTTTGTGCTTTATTGTTACAATTCTGGAATGAGAAACTAGTAACAGAGGCTACATGGTATTTGGATTTTCTCTTTTTGGCCTGGACCATTGTCTGGCTGTCTGCAGCAAACCTGACTGTTGAATAGGAGCTGCAGCAGGACACATAAACACTACATGCTGGCATTACACTGACTCCTAGCTATTTTAGATATGCCTAGCTACAAAGCTTTTATAAAGGAGGCATTTCCGAATCACACGGATCTCCACCCTGAAATTAGCTTTCAGGTTTTCCAGTATCATTGATAGAATCTCATTCATGAACTAAAGTAAGAGAATGATTTTGCTGCAGCAAAATGCTTCAAAACCACCAATGAATATATTTGCGGAAGAAACCAGTGTGAAATGAAACAAATCCTCCAAGGAATAATATGTAAAAATAAAATAAAATAAAAATACAACTGTGAATATAAATCTAACTCTATAATATGTAAAGATAATTATAATTCAAAATAAACAGTTACCTTCTCATCATTCTATAGAGAGCAGACACTTAAGGAACAACCCATCATTACACTTACTTAAGGGCTTTTGTAATGTGATTAAATTCTTTTAGCTATGACAGAAGTTTAAATTGTTTAAAGCCACAATGAGACCTCTTTGACAAGCGTGTGCTGGAAAATAACATTGAATTCAAATCAGCTACAGGTCCCTGGTTAAACTGTTCATGGAGATTTATTCAACAAACTGATGATATTAATCCATACTGCTTGCTCCAGAAGAAGAGTTTTCAGTGAAAGTGTTTTCTCAGAACACTATGTTAGCTGAACTGTTGTATGCTTACCAATTTTACAATCTCTGTGTCTTCTTTTTAGAAAATTACTAAAGAATTACACTTTGTTCTGAGGTGGAATGGAAACAAACTTCAAAATTAGTCAAGAGATAAAAGGTTTGTTTTCCAGATAGCTTTAGGTCTTAGGAACTGATACACTGTAAGCTATATTGCGTGTCTTAAAGTCCGGGGGAAAGTATGTGGCCTAGAGAAGGAACTGAAAGGAGGAAACTGTGCTGGAGTCTGCTCTCTTTTTGTTACTGCATAATTAAATTCCCTTAAAATTAAACTGTTTCTTAATGCAACACCACAGGTGAAAAGAGAATCAGGACCTCCTCTTACAGAGGCTGGAGAATCTGTGGTTGCTCCATAAAACTTTTTATATTTTGCAGCGTCTGGAATGTGGATGACTTCTGATTGCGGGAGGGAGGCGCTGGCATGAACGACTCGATACGAGTTATCAAGCAACACCCAACTTTATTGTGCAAGCACTCGGTTTATATACAGAATTATTGCCAGGTTGGCAGCTCTTAATTGGCTACCCAGTTATCACACATTTACTGATTGGTTGCATGCAGTGTTCGCGTGCCCATTCTGTGCCAAGT
>JANRGW010048283.1:0-66972 GCA_024733675.1 Psilopsiagon aymara
GATATCGGTCAGCAGGTGGTAAGCGGTTGTATTCTTTTCCCTTGTTATTTCCCTTCTCATTATTATTATTGGTGGTAGCAGCAGTGGTTTTGTTATACCTCAGTTACTGGACTGTTCTTATCTCAAGCCGTGGGAGTTACATTCTTTCAATTCTCCTCCCCATCCCTCCGGGAGCGGGGAGAGGAAGGCAGGGGAGCAAGCAAGTGGCTGTGTGGTTCTGGTTTGCTGGCTGGGCTTAAACCATGACAAGACCTCACAGTGCTTCCTTTGATAAATTATTTTAGTTTCACAAAGCTGTCCATAACGTGGGAAATAACTCCTATTTCACCATGGAAGACTGGCCACAAGAAGGCCGAAAATGGGATTCGAAGAAGGCATTTTTTAATTATTGCTGCATACTTTGCTAGTCCTTTCATTGAAATTCATCAGCAAAATCACTGATACATATGTTGACATTTATGTTTGTAAAAGACAATATATAACATCTGATATTTACCTCCACATGCCATTGTTTGCCCATAGCATTCACCACACGGCCCTCAATTGGTCTCCTACATGCCCCACAGATGGGGACACCCATTTTGTCATGGCAGGGTAAGCAGTATAATTCTCCCTTCAACTCACGAGCGTCAGCAGTAAGTTCCTTCCTGTTCAAAAGTTCATGAATTGAGAACATGAGTAACAGCACTGAACAATGTCAACTCCTGAGAGTTTCTGAAAAGAAAAAAATAACTTAAAATTTGTTTTAGAAACTGTATTTGTCCTACAGTAATGCAGCAGCATCAAATATGACAGTTCAACACAGTTCAAGACTGATCACAATAAACTGAGAATAGGCTGCAAAGTGAGAGGCACTAAGTTTCTAGAAACCGCAACAGAGCTACTGGCATTCTTCATTCTGGTTATGTGGCACAAATGTGTGTGTGCAAGCTGTAGATATGTTTTGTTTATATTCTGGCAGTCTTATCACTGGTTTATTTTAGATGTGCGAAGCTGTAACTGAAAAGTAAAATGTAGTCCTCTACATCTAGGTACATTTTCCTTTTTATATCAAACTTCAGAGAAAGAAAATTATGGACTCAAATAAGCTAACTACATTTATTCACTGCCAACTGCAGAATCTCATATACTCTACTCTTTACTAATTTGCATGGTTAGAAAGCTGAGTACAGCTAAACTTTCAATGTGGCCATACTCACTAATGCTCTCAGCTGGTTGCCACTGACACAACTGTACATGTTGTTATCCAAATCAGTCTTTGCTATGGCAATGAAATAGTAGCTCCCTTTGCACCAGAAATAAACAACTAATAATCCATGCTATATCCTACAGTGCTCCATGGTCTGTGCATCAGTGCACAAAATACGCAGGTTCATGGACTGCAGTTGCAGAAGCTGATAAAATGAGATGGGAGAAAGCGTCTAAGGAAAAGATAGGCTTTAAAAGGACAGAACAAAGTTTGTGTGCCACTCAGCTAAAATGAAGTAACATAAGCAAGAGAGTAACTCCAGCAGCCAAAGAGGACCACTTTTCTTCTTCTCACAGCAGAACAAGAAGGTGTCATTTCACTACTGCAGAAACCATTATCTGCATTGTAAGATACCACCCTGTTCTGCAGAGTCCAGTTTTTCTCTACTCCCTGACAGATTGTTCGAACTCAAGGTCCCACTCCACCATCCCTAAAGCAGTAACACACATCTAGCCACAGGGCACCCAAACCCCACCCCTCTTGCCAGCTGCACAGAAGAGGTTTTCACTTTAAGATGTAAACTGATGAAGCAAGTAAACCCAACATTTTCCCCTTTCCCTTTGCAGAACTCGAGTTACCCGCAGTTTGCACAGTTGAAATGATCAGGGTGATAAGGATCATTTTTGAATATGAGAGGCTGTTCGTCAATAATGGCGTGACACTTCTGGCAAATGTACTTTCCCAGGCCTCTGGCTTTTTCCCTGTTATGGCAAGGACGGCAGAGATGTCTGAAACAGCATTAAAAAGAAAGAGAGGTAATACTGGTACCACGTACTACAGTGCAAACTATAAGCCAAAATTCTATCAGAACCTTCTTTCAGTCAGCCCTTTCTGGAGGGAAAATAGTCTTTAAATTATTTCCTAGCTAGACTAACCAAGTTCAGAAGAGGCAGGGTGATCTTTTCATCTTCTGTCACCACAGGAGCCTCATTTGAGTTTAAGCTGTGTTGACACAGTTTGCTATAAATTCTTGTATTATACATATGAAGCCGATAGCTGTAAAATCCACATGTCAAACATTCTTCTGATCACAGCTGGTAAAAATATCCTGCTCTGTGAAAGTTCCCACTGAACTTAAAGCAATTATTAATAAATAGGTACTAAACAAGATCAAAGCTGGAAACCTAGGTTGGAAAAAGCAAGTAAACATTTCTATGAAAAAAATAAAAGACAATGCTCCTGTAACTGCATGTTTTCTCTCTTATTAAGCGTAGCAGTGGCCCGGAAACATCACTGTGTTTGCCAAGAAACCTGGTGTTGATTTTTAAAGTGTGTATTTTAAAATACCCATTCTTAGTTTTGTGATGCACTCTTAAGACTTTTCCCCACAAAAGATGCTGCATTTGTTCCATCTGAGCTGGAAAGCTTCAGGAACCAAAATCTCTCAATCCCCCCACTTAGTTAACTTCATTCATGATCAATTAACAGAAGGAAGGGTGAAGATCTACCTGCCAGCATTCTTGACAAATCCAATATCGGCCAATACTTGTTGGCAGATATCGCAGCAGAAGCACTCTGGATGCCAGCTATTGTTCATAGCTTTAATAACACGACCAATAATGAACTCCCCTGTAAGAAACACAACACCATGATGTAAAATAATATACCAGACAAAGTTAAAATCAACCCTCAACAGAATTGCTAGAATGACAGCATCACCCTCTTCGTCCCCTCCAAATCTGGCAAGATACATTGTTTTCAGTGTCACAGTTCTGGTTCTAAACTCTGGAACTTGGGTTTGTTTGGGTTTTTTTGCTACAGGTGAGAAGAAGACGTCAGGCTGATGGAAGACTTTCTGTTCTTTACAGACAAGCCCTTCTACATGCACACTCTACCTCCTCTCTGCAACCATCCTTTATCAGTCCCTTTCCTGTTTTTATTTCTCAGGCTCCTCAGAAGTATGTGGAGTTCTTTATATAATATGTCTTTCTTGTGTCCTAATCATCTTTGTCCTTTTCTTCAAGAAGATGACACCTTTAACTTGTCATTTACATAGTACTGGTTTCTACTCCACTAGGACAAAGCCTTGAAGGGGTACTGTGCCCAAAGCACAATAGAACTGAGCTTGGGTGGCTATAGACATCCTGCAAAACACCTCTCATG
Organism: Psilopsiagon aymara; assembly: GCA_024733675.1. Lineage (NCBI taxonomy): Eukaryota > Metazoa > Chordata > Aves > Psittaciformes > Psittacidae > Psilopsiagon > Psilopsiagon aymara. The sequence continues at coordinate 3,353 of JANRGW010048283.1, forward strand.
GAGTCAAAACACAAAGCTGCTGTGAAGCTGCAGAACAGTCATTCCAACACATACAGCTTCTGACCTACCACAAGAAATCCTGTCCTGAAAGGCATTAAAAATATACCATGAGAACCACTGTTTCACATGCCGTGTGCCTGTACCACACAAGCAGTGGAACTATGTCCACCATACACAAATCAGTCATTCTCTATGCAGACATTGTAGGCACGGCCCCTGAGCAGTACAAAGGCTCTGTTTAAATGCATTGAGAGATCAGCTTCCCAGTGCTGTGGGAGGCTGAGCCCTGGCTTTGGAGAATAATACTCCAACAGTTGCCAAAGGGAAACGATCAGGCAGGTAACTGATGCAGACATAGCAGACAGATAAAATTGGGCATGCAGCTCTATGGTGTTCCCATGAAGTCATAGCTTTTCAAGAACAAAACCTCACAGACTTCAGAAATGTCAGGAATGCTTGAGGCCTCATTGCTGACAACAGCCCAGTGGATTTTGGCTGTGCTTATGAAATCCAAGCAGTGGCAAAGCCCAGCTCTGCAGAGTGCCTTCATGATGTTTTAAGCTGGTGCTACAAGAGCCAGACCAGAAGTGAGAGCTGTGCCAGCAGGGCTGGAGAAACTCTAGAGGTAGGTTGCATAGCTCCTCAGAAATCATCACCAGCCCATTTCTTCCTCTTCTCCTGCTTGCTCACATCTGCAGCTTTAAATTCAAAGGTCCACAACATCTGCTTCCCTCTCCTTTGGCGTTCAACCCCTCCCTCTGCTCAGGAAAAGTCCTCACTGAGGTAACTGAAAGCCATAGTGCCTTGTCAAGGTACCGCAGAAACACAGAGCTTCCAGACCAGTGGAAACAATAGCCAAGTAATGACTTCCCAGCCCTGCCTGAGAACAATGTGCCACACACAGGGAGGGAAAAACCCCATGCAAATAATTACACTGCAGCAGACACACAAGCATTTTCATCCACAGTGGCAAATAAAAAGCAGCCCTCAGTGATATGTAGGGTGGACATTAGATGCTGAAACCTTAAAGGTAAATATGACAAGAGGACCAGCTGAATATCATTTGATTGTAATAGATGTTGAAGGCTGTCCCAGCTTACATGGCGGACAGCATGGGTGGGTTATAATAGTCAAAGCAGATGGCAAAGCCTTGTTGCAGGGTTCCAACTGAATGAGAAGGGCCAAATATGATCATATCCAGATATATAGATACATATAATCAGAAGTTCATGAATAGTCTGTTCATTGGATTACTGGATCAACAGCTGAACTACTCAATCAAATAAGCAAACTTTTTTGGTTTTGGGTTTTTTTACATCATGTTGTTTGATGACCTTTACAAAAAGTAGCTTCACAAACTGTCTGAAGTCTAGCTCATTCTGGAAGTTCAGATGCTCAGCTGCATAGGGCCATCTCCAGAGAACACATACACAAGGGTTGCACCTCTTCCCCCATTTGTGATCAGTGCACAGTGTTTCACCTCGATGTAAAACTCACCACACTGATGGCAGCAAGGGGCAAAAAGCATTTGAAAATCATGTTCACAGTACTTCCTCCCTTCAAACTGCAAATGGAAAAAAAATCTGAGTGTTAGAGGAATGAAGAGCCTGCCTGTAACATAAATGCTGTATGTAACACACCAGTTTGTTTCCAGATGTGACTGGGTAGTAAAACAGACACAAAAAAAACCCAGACTACATATTAGGCATTAAATCCATCCACCTTAATTCAGCTACTACAATGCATGTAGTGTTCATAGCATAGCATTCCTCTAATGCTGCTCATAGTATAAGGCATTTGCCGTCACCCATTTACATCACATGAGACATCTGAATTTTCACAGGCTGCTGAGACTGATGCAACTGGGCAAATTCTGGACAGGAAATTAGCTAACAAAAACCTCTCCTGGAGGGGAAGCATTTTCCTTGCTCCCGTTTGATCTCTTCCCCACTCTACATTTCCTGCAAGAATGACCCAGCATACTGGAGGAAGTAAAGTAAGTAGGAGGAGAAGAAGAACACCCAGGGACAGAAATTCTTGCAATTTGTGGAGCAGCACAGCCAAAACATGAAGGGAAGTAAGGTTTTTCCTTTGTGATGCTTGTTTCATAGAATCACAGAATCATTTAGGTTGGAAAAGACCCTTAAAATCTATTCCAAATTTTAAGGAACAAAGTTCACTACATCTGTGAGATGATGTAAGGAACTGATCTTAAGGGAGCTGGATCTGAACTTTATCACAGCTTAGAGAAGTTCAGTTGCAGTTCGAGCTTGCATAGAAAAAAAAAACCCATGTGGAGGAAAAAAATTCTACAGCACTACATTAGCAATTTAGCCAAAGAATATGTAAAAACATGCATGAAAGTATGTCCTTAAAGTAAGGGAAATGTTTAGATACCTTCAAGGCACAAAATTTCTAGGCACAAATGCCAAGTAGCATGTCAAAACCAGATAGACAGTATTAGGTATGCTATAAAATGTTTGGATTTTAATATCTTAGTTTAAAACAGTGGAAGAAGGGGGACAGCAGGAAACCTCACTCCTTTCCTTTTCTGGGGCCCAAGACAAAACAAAGCAAATAGCATAAAATAGTAGCCACATATAAAGTTTTGGCATATGGAGAGAAAATGCGGCAATGTGCTTCAAGATTACCTGTTTAATATTATGAAATTCCAAGGATCAAATACAATCAAAGCATAGTAATTAGTCATGCAAGTGGCAGGATGAGTACATAATGAATACTCTTGAGATCAGAAACTGAATTCCTTTCCCTGACCTGAATTGTACATGCTAAGAACAGAAAGACATTCAGAAGTCTCTCCCAGCAATTTATCAAGTGTTTTTTTCCAGTGTAATAGTCTAAAAAAAATGACTTTTTAAATTGGAGCTTTAAAAAAAATTAAAAAATTGAGAGACAGAGGGCTAATATTTATTCAGATAGTATCAGGAATTATCGGTTTGTTGACTTGGGCTTGTTTCCTGCCAGGTAAAATCCTTTTTAAACATAAACAAAATCCAAATGCTTCCTGTTTTGTGTAAATAGGTGGTCCAATGGGCGATGCTTAGGCTTGCTTGGATTTCAGAGCCACCACATGTTGATCTGGGCAGACCAGACAGGCTTTCTTTCCCTCTGGTTTGCGTCACGTAGGTTGGTTTCCATTCAGCCTTGTTTATATTTTCAACCTTCTCAGTTCATTTGTGCTGCCTTCTGTGGATGACCCACAGCACATACTTTAACAGCAAGGTCATTTGATTGTTGTATGCTGGAGGTCCATGAGTTAAATGGCTCTGCACTGGACATTTCATTGTGACGTAACCTCCAGCTGATCTCCATGATTTTAGCTAACTTAGTGGAAAAACATGAGTAAAGATGCTTTTTCTGAGGTAGATTTTTGGTAAAGCCCATTTTAAGAAAACATTCAACGTGCAGCTGGAATAGAAACAAATCTGACAAGCACTGCAGCTGCAACTTCCTTTAATCTTCCTACAGGTTATTACAAACATCTTAGAAAAAGATCCAAACTGAAAGGCATTCCCTCCCATCTCGGAGACAAAAGATACAGAATCACAGAATCCAGTAGATTGAAAAAGACCTTTAAGATTATGAAGTCCAACCTCTACCTCAGGACTGCCAAGTCCACCACTAAACCATGTCGCTGAGGGCCTCATCTACGCAGTTTCTGAACACTGCATCTACACAGTGTTTGGAGTGATTCCACCACTTCCCTGGGCAGCCTGTTCCAATGCCTTACTATCCGTTCAGTGAAGAATTTTTTCCCAATATCCAGTCTAAACCTTCCCTGGCACAGCTTGAGGCTGTCATGCTATCACTTGTTACTTGGGAAAAGAGATCAGACACTTTCTCTCTCCATCATCCTTTCATGTGCCATTCCATTTTATTATTATTATTATTAACAATAGCAATAACAATAATAGTAACAACAGTAACAGGTGATACAGATTCCCCGATTATAGCTGTTGTGAGTGGTCCATGAGGATTTTGCTGTACTACTATTGTGGAAGGCACCTCTCTAAACCCTTCCATCTCCCCCACCTCAGCACTGTGCAGAACAAGTTGGTTCTGAAAGCACCAAGCAAGAGTCTCTTAATGAATAGCTATCAGGGGTAAGACTCATCTCTCCTAACCTCTCCTGTCTGAGGATGAGGTGCCCATGCTCCCCAGTGCAAAACACAGGCAGTCTCTAGTAGGAAAGAGCCAATCTTGGAGTGTAACATCTGCAGGAGGAAATGCCCACTGACTGATTACAGTGGGGCCAATGTGTCCCTCTGAACACACTGCCACTGAAAAGTCTCCATTTACCCAGCTGTTCTGCTACTAGGATAGGACTGTGCACTGCTACCTGTTGTAAGACTGCAACAACAGCTTTACAGAATCAACAGCTTTCAAGCAGTGGAGTAAAACCAGACCAGAACTGCTACCAGTTCACATGTAACGGGAAAGCATGGAGAGTTTAGAAACTGTGATGGCATGTTTTTGTGCTAATTTCTGTTTAGGTTCAGTGCATAAGAAAGCATACTAAACTGATGATACTGGGCAAAAACGGGAACACGTATCCCAGCAGCTCCTTACGTGACAAGGCCAGCACTGGCTGGATACAAACCTGTATTATCATTTCTACCACAGGCTCATGAGGACACCACCAAGATTCCTGCTATGCTGTGCAAACCCCAAGCTGCTCATGGGCACTGCCCCATGTGCCTCTGCTTGTGCCTGGCAGCAGCTCAGCTCTGGTGCCAGACCAGGTGAGCTGTCCTGATCCCTGCAGGCAGCCCAGAGACAGGTCCTGGTGGTGCAGGAGATCCACATTGGTCTGACCAGTTCAACCTCCACCCATGGAACACAGCATGAAAGCTTATCATGGCAACACGTGACAGCAAATGTGGTAAGCAGCTTAATGACTAACTGGGGGAACTCTGCAAGGCTTGCAATAGGCAGGCAAAGAATATGTGACTTCCCGATTGATAAGAGCTGGAAATCATTTCCAAGGAACACCAGCTTAGCCAAACCAGACGCAGAATAAACACAAACTCATGCTGGGCAACCAGCAATGCCTGCATTTACCCACAGAGAATCTACTCATAAACATGTTAACCAGGCACAAACCCAAATGCATCCATCTTCTCAAAGATCACATTATGCCAGCCTCAGGAAGATATCCTTTCTGCCTGTCTTCTCCAGTACTTGTTCTTGACAGCAATACAGAACATGTCAAATCTTCAGAGCACTATCAGTCATTTCCTGAGGACTGGCCAACCTAAGCCCATCCTCTACCAGCTTAGGGCTGTCCCTCCCTCTCCCCTAAACGCTGTCACCCAGTATGTTCTCATCTCTAGTACCCAGGTGCTGAATGACAGAAGAGAAAGCTGTGCCCTTGTCCATCATTCTCCCTAAGCAGCACCACCAGGAAACAAGTTGGGGTTTCCACAGCAATCATCTCACTGGCCCCTCCAGTGCTAAGTGGGAGTCTTTCTGGCAGCATGAGACCTGTGGATACCCTGAAAGGCTCAGAGACAGAGGAGAAGGCCCTGCCAAAGATTTCCTAGCTGAAACAGCCCCAAAGTCATGAAGACTGGGATGGCATGGACAGCACTGACCTGTCTACTCTCTTGAAATGCCCTGGACAGGCCAGTAGAGATGGGAGAGGAAGGCTGCATTGAGAACTGTATGCCACCACCTGAAGACTGTAAGAGTGCTTAAACGGACCAGAAAACTACTTCTGTTCAACAGCAGCAGAGAGACTTTCTGATGCAGACAAAAAGTGCAAGATCTTGTGCTGGACACCAGAAGGGCTAAAGGCAGACTGGAAGGGCTAGAAGCAGAAGGGTGATGTGAAGCTCAAGCCACACACGTCTTTACGTATTCATTTAAGCCTCATCAATTATTTTACCTCTGCCAGCTGTGGCAAAAAGTGTCTAATCTCAACTGAAACTTTTCACTTTCTATGTAATATCTACCAAGAACAAAGTCTCTACCCAGCCTGAAAAAAGCCCTAGCAACATTAACCAAAACATGTTTAGTACATGGGGCTATTTTCATTCCCAGGACAATCTATCAGCACTCATTTCTGGCTTACTGTCTTTAACAGACAGCATCACCCTGCAATAGGAGAGTGCTCAAACCATAATGAATATGTAGCAAGGTAGCAATAGGAAGCAAAATGCCTACTATATCTAAACACCATCAGGTTACTTGCCCCTGCCAAGGAGTTTCAGCTATGGCCAAGCATGAGCAACAGGGAGGTTGTAACATTCCTGGACTAGGTGGAAAAGTAAGAAAATTGCAGTCCTGGTCCATCCCTTAGGCTGCCTACAGCAGGACTTTTCAAACTTCTGTCTTTAACAAAGGACCATTCAACTTTCTGAAAGAGGTCCCTGGAACTTCTCACTGGTTTTTTGAGTCAGAAAAAGGATGAATACAGTACTCATGTAGAGAAAATATATTTTATTGACACAATTACAAATACTTTAGTTTTAGAACATTCATCTCACTTCACATTTGCCTCATGTCTTACCGATCAGGATGGACTCTACCACGCCAGCAAGCAGGCAGCAGCTCAGCATATATAACAACTGTAATACAACATGCAAGTATCTAGGGGCTGTTTTGTTTTGTTTTAATTTAATTGCTCCTGCCTTGCAGCTCATCTTTTGGTGTCTTACAGAACACTAGTACCTCCTTTGCCACAATTTGTGCAACACTATCCCTACTACAGTGAAAAGACTTTTGATCCTAAAACAAAGTGAGAGAAAGAGAACCCCAGGAATCTCCTTTGCCACTCTCTTTTCCAAGACACAGTCCTCCCTCAGCCTCTCTTCCTCACGATGTAATGCAGCTCTAAAATTAGAAATACTGCTGCGGAAAATAAACTGCTGTGCTCTTGCCACAGGGATGGTACACTGCATGTGAGGGCACAGCATTGTGCTTTTAACATACTGCTCACCTTTCCTTTCAGACCACAGTATGACATAAATCCTGTAACCACTTACTGTAAATTGGAGTACAAGCCACTTGAGTGGGACCTTATCTCTCAGACAATAATTACCTGTCTCACATCATTTACCCTTCCCTATACGAAACACTTCAGGTTTTATGAACTAGTTTATAGCTTTCACTAAAACTACTTTGTCCTTGAGATAGATGAGCCACATCCTGAACACCCAACAACAGAAGAAGGCAAAAGAAAATGACATTGATATCAAAATACCCATGTGAGCTGAAGGCAATCTACCTGGGGCTGAGAAATATGAGTGAGAATGGGTTTTAACCCTTGAAAGCATGTAGGAACTACTACTTTTGAATGCTCCACTTTGTTTAACCTAGAGTTGACCCTACAGAGTCACAGTTTGGTCTGGGCTCTCTGCACACCCTGATCACAGCATGCTGATTTACAAGTCTTCTCTAAGCGCACCTTTTCACATGCCACGCTGGCCTCACTCAACTCAGCAATAAATCTCCTATGGACCGCAGGATGCTGGGGTTTCCCCTCTATATGAGTGTCCTCCCCTAAGAAGTACACTTTATCTGTAACTCTGGTATGAAATCTGGAGAAGGATTTTTTACAAGGGCATGCAGTGACAGGACAAGGGGGAATAGCTTTAAATTGAAAGAGGGTAGGTTTAGATTAGACATGGGGAAGAAATTCTTCCTTCTGAGGGTGGTGAGGCACTGGCACAGGTTGCTCAGAGAAGCTGTGGCTGCCCCATCCCTGGCACTGTTCAAGGCCAGGTTGGATGGGGCTTGCAGCAACCCGGTCTAGTGGAAGGTGTCCCTACCCATGGCAGGGGTTTGGAACTAGATGAGCTTTAAGGTCTGTTCCAACCTGAACCACTCTGTGATTCTATGATGTATCAGATTCACACATTTTAAGGAAAAAAATCTGCACTGACAAAGAAATCTCCAGGGTTTACTTGTTGGGGTTTTTCCCCCCCCAGTTCTGATCAGATTAGGCTACACATAACAAAAAGTTATATACACTGAAGCCTTCCAAATTAGCACAGAGATTCTTTTCTCCCTCTTCTGAGCATATCCTTTTGGAGCCTAGTTCTAGCCACTGGACTTTTTAAGCTATTGATCTGCCCATAGCTACTTCTGCTATGGCATGAAGGCACAAGGCAAAGGCTGTGGGCAAGAGGGGCACTCTGCCGGCTTACCTCGTAGAAGAGCCCTTCAGGAAACTGTTGGAAGCACTGGGCACAGACGAAGCACTGCTCGTGGTACAGCTCCCCGTTGCTGTTGACAATTTTCTCTGCAGGGGCAAAGCCACCCCGGCAGCGCTCGCAGATGGCGTTTGCAAGCGCGTTGGCCATGTTGCTGTCATAAAGAAAAAAGAAGCAGAAAGAAAATTAGCCCAATTAGGCAGCACCACTGGTTGTGGGGCTCTTTTCTTTTGCCAAAGCCAACTGCATCAGCCTAACCCTAGGTTCCCCAACTCAACAGAAGTTTTTCAATGGACTTAATGACTTGTGGCATCCCTTCATAAATACAACTGGCATTTCCCCCTGCTCCCAAACTCTTTAGAAACAAAACCCCTGCAACGCACTCTGGTAACTGTAATTAATTCAAAAAAATCAAACTGAAATGTCATTACTACAGATGCATTTGCAGGTTTTTTTTAGAATGAGAAAAGGCAGGCAATTCAAAGAAGTACTATTAAAAAATACATTAGAATTACAGAAAACAAGGGCAAATATGCACAATAATTGAGGACTGGCATCACACAGGAAAACATAAATGGTAATTCCAAAATAATTCCTAATTCTACAATGTATATAACAACTTTGGTTCGAAAGCTCTAAATAAGCAATGTGAAAGAGTATATGGTATCTAACCCAGCAGATATTACTGAGAACCAGAGCAAGTAAACAATTATTCCCTATATAAGCTCTGCATAGCTTCAAGTCATTTTACAAATGTAGTTTGCAGTGATGAGATTTTTGGTGGGTTTGCTAAGGTTCATCTGAGAGAACTCAGCTCACAGTGTGCTGGTGTTGGTCCAGGTCCAAGGTAGAGGGTAGCAATTCTCTGGCTGCCCCACTGTGACCCAAACACAGGCAAACACAAGGTGGCAAATCTATGCCAGGGATGCAAAAGAATACTCCAATAGCAACCTCAGTTGCTTCTCAAAGGTATGTGACCATACAATGCCAGTGTGGTAACTGTGTAACAGAGAGGAATTAGCTACTTCATTAGGACTGTGTCTGCAGAAGGCAGTACAACTGTTTTTCAGTAATTAAGGCCAGAAAAAGGCTCACCTCAATTTTTCTTTGCAGATGTTTTCTTTCTCATATCTAGACTCTCAAAGCTATGCTTTCAGGATAAATTCTCTCCCCTAATACTATTTGACATCAGAGAGCAAATACAGGTAACAGTCTAGTTTCATTACAATCTGACAACAGCTGGCAATCAAATGTCTATCTTGAAGCTTATTAAACAACTGAGATTATTTTAAACCCATGTGCATGCATGCACACATTTTGATACAGCTATCATGATGTGCCTGTAAGTGCAGAGCCCTCAGTCCTCCGCACGATGCCAAGCTTTGCCTCCCAAGGGGATAAGAACTCTTGGTTCCCACCAGGTTCAACAGGAATTGAATACATTCCTTGCACAGCATCCAAGGGAGCAAGCAAACACCTAGCACGTGGCTGAAAAAGGAATGTGCTTTATCTATTTCTTACACTGCCTCACAGAAGAGACCTATGCAAGGTCACATCTGACCAGTTATTATTAGCTGGCTTTCTCTCCCCCTCTCTCTCTCTCTAGAGATCTTTGCAGAAGAGAAAAACAGTTAACTGCTATCCAAATATTCACTGCTCCCTTGGTGAAGCAAGTGGGCAAATTTCACAAAGAGATCAAATATATGTATCCCACACGTAACAGACAAGCCTATGGACAAAATGCAGTGATTACACATATAAGCTGTGGTTAATTACAAAGCTCACCAATATTCTCCTTAGATTATATATGCTTTCCATGGTAAAATACCTCAGTCACTTATCCCATCCTCCTTCTCAATCTAAATGAAGAATAATCGTAATAGAAATTGGGATCTTTCATCATCACTTCAATAGTCCTCAAGCACTAGGGATGGTAAGTGCTGCCAAAGTATAATACAAGTGAAAAGATGAAACAAAGTTCAAAATTAAATGAAAACATAAAGCTTTCCTCCTCAGTATGCAAAAGAACTTCACTCTGAAACACATCATGTATGTTTTAAAACAGTGATGTATGTAATACTTCTGCATTAGTGAAGCAATTTATCCATTAACCCAAAATAACAGGGAAAGGACCTGAAGTCAGAGACACTGTGCGACAAATTCCAACCCCATTTCAACTGCTGATAAAAACTTCTGGTGCAATTAATGATGGAGTTTAAAGCAACAGCACAAATTATAGTTGATGATTACAACTGGCAATGTATCAAGCAGAACAGCGGCGCAGGTTGCATTACAGAATGACTTGCACAGCCTGCCCGGAGCTCAGATAATAAAATACGTATGTACAGTACACCAACAATGTCACTGCAGTTACACCGCGAAGCCGAACAGAATGAACTTACAATCTTGCATAAAAGTCACAAAACTCTTTGTAGAGTTTTATTTCACTGTGCCTACGTTGCAATTTTGACACTGGTTTCTCTTCATTCCCTGCAGAGTTGTGAGCATCGGGAGTGACCTTGTGTGCAACCTCTTCATCCTCCGGGATGGGGAAAGGGCGAGTTCTGTGGTGGAGGTCCATCTCTCTCTAATTGCTTCCCTGGATGTATAAATTCTATGCTTATACCACAACGAAGCTGTAGGCAAAGTCTGCAGAACAGTATGGAGGACTTCCCCTTGCTCCCAAAGAAGTGATTTACTTTCATAGCTCCGTGTCATGTAGCTGGAGCTGCTCAGCACCCTGCTCCAGCTTCAAGTTAAAAGTTCAGCAGCGGGGCGGTGAGCCCGTCACGCTGTGATTTACTGACGTTGCCTGCGAGCGGAGGAGCACATTCCCCTGCCAGGCCCGCATGCAAACTCAGATGCTGGAAAGGGGCTTTCACTGACGGCTGCTGACAGAAGCAGCCCAGGAGAGCTGTGGTGTAAGTAACCTACGGGAGCAAATTTGTTCACCACCAATCTTGTCTGCAACTACCTTCTGCTGGGGGGGTGGGGCGGTGGAGGCAGATTACAACAGTATTTTATGGACTCCAGTGTTCCACTTGCATCTTCTAAGTCATATGTGATGAATTTACCTATAGGAATCTTTCTTCTTGTCAGTACTTCAGAGAAGAGGTAGGTACAGATGGATAGTCTGGTTTCTGTTGTGCTTCACAGGCCATTAACCTAAGTGCCAGGTATGCTATAAGAGGCAATATATGACGGAGGAAGAACAAAGCCTGATTTCCAGTGATGTGCTGGGTTTAGAACAATTATCTAACATAACACTTACTGAAGTAATTTACTGTGAATATCAGAGAACTGAGAGAGCAAAACCAGGAAGAAAGAATTAAAATTAATCATTCCTTCACCACAGAATGCTTTCCTAATGTTGCAATTATTTCATGGCTATATTGTATCTTAAAACCCTGTTGTGCACTGCTTACTAGGGAAGGCAGTGTCAATTAGCTGCAGATCTGCAGGTAATAATCACACTCCCGCAGCTCTCCCTGCTTGAAGCGCAGTGCTTGTGGCAGACATGGGATACTCAGCTTCCTGCAACTCCTAACTGCAGACAAAGCAGGCTTTTGGGAAGCCAACCCAAGTAACTGTCTCTTATGTTGAACTGACTCAGTCTGGTTAGCAATCAGCTGAACTGCAGAACTGCATGCACTTTGTGCTCATGACACACAGCACGCTGGTATCTGAAGAATCTGCTAGTCTGCAAAGGGGCATGAGAAAGCAGAGTAGGGCAGGAGAGAGATGAACAGAGGGAACAAGTAGACAAATCAGAACTAGAAGGCCACTGAATCATAGAATCATTCAGGTTAGGAAACACCTTTAAAGTCATCATGTCCAACCGTTAACCCAGTACCACCAAGTCCCATTAAAACATGATCCTAAATGCCACATCTACACATCTTTTAGGTGGGGTGGTGACTCCATCACTTCTGTGGGCAGCCTGTTCCAATGCTTGACAACCCTTTTGGTGAAGATATTTTTCCCAATATCCAATCTAAACCTCTCTTGGAACAATGCGAGGCCATTTCCTCTCATCCTATCACTTGTTACTTGGGAGATGACAAAGGATATGACAAAAAAGTCCAGTCTAGGTTTCTACTTAACATGCTTTCACCTTCCCAAATCCTACTGCAAAGGGTCTGGTTCATGAGGGTTTTAAGCCGTACGTCTCACCACCAGTTGGGATAGCTTGCTCAGTAAGACCACAGCAGCACCCATGCCATTCTTCACACAGGCCAGTGCTTGCACACAGCCCCCTTCCCGCAGCCTGGCCAACCCAGCACGCCACTTCTGCTGCTGCCTGATTTGTGGGATGGGTTTGGTCAGGCATCTTTCATTAACTTCTCAGCAGGAAGCAACTCCTGGGCAACCTACTCCCCTGTGTAGGTGGGATCCAGGCAGCATGACCCTGCTTATTTCCCTGTCCGTAGGTGTGATTACCTATCCTGCACAGAGCTGCCAGGAGCCACAAGCTGTAACAGGCTGAGGAGGCTGCACCCTCACCACTGACACCACTTGGCAGGAGCTCAAGCCCTATTTTATCTGTCATGGAGCAAGCTCCAGATCAAGCAGTGCTCAGGTGTTAGCCCTGGGCCACAATGATCTCCCCAGTGCACCATGGCAGGAAACAGTGCTGGAAGAAGAGGTGTCTGCGTCCTCTGGAGCAAAAGAAAGAGCACTGTTTGCCAACAGAGATGCAGGCATAATGATGCAGGCTCTTATTCTCCATCCTGCCTCACAACATGTTTTGCACAGGACAATGCCAAGCTTCTTTGGGTATAAAAAACTCTAGGGAGACTGACTGCAATGGACTTAAACCACAACGACTAATCATACTGATCCATCTAGGACTAGTGCAGGTACACCAAGCCACTAAGAGAAGAATCAGAAGGTCAGCCTGCCTCTTCCCCTTATCACTGACCATTTCCTCAATTGTTTTCTTGTATTTTGTCACACATCGCAGGCAATTCTCCTGGGAGGCTGCTGCTGTGATTCAGAGAGCCCTGAAGAGTTTCTTTCTCCTGGTAGATGACTTCAGACCTTGAAGTAACCTACACTCCACAGGCTACCAAGGTGGCTGGAAGCCACTTCTGCTGCCTTGTGTCTTTTGTGGTCAACAGGAAAATACCTGCCTGCTTCTTTGGCTTGCCACTCTGCAGTCTTCTGCGTGGCTGCAGCAAAGCAAGTAATACAGTAAGTCTGCAATAAGATGTCCATCCAAAAAGCCTGGTTTAATCTTCCTAGTTTTTTTCAAGAAGTAGTCTTTCATGGTACTAAGACTCCATATATGCAACAAGTAGAAGCTGCGTGGTCCTTGAAGCGTATTGCCATTGCTGCTGGTGGAATTAGTCATAATTTGTTTTTGATTAATCAAGAAAGAAGTTTGCCAGGAGTTTAAAATGGACCTTTCTGCTACTGAAGCAAAATGCAGTTTCTGCTGTGAAAGTCTGGTAATCCACAAACCCAGAGCAGCTGGCCATTCTCCTCTTTTCTGTCATTTTGCTGGAGGCACGTTGCCAAGACCTGAAATACACTGCTAAAAATACATGACATTCTCATTAGAGAATTCTTTCTAGGTTACTCTGAGGTGAAGCCATCCATAGGGAGCGAGAAGTGTGTAGGGGGTTGCTGATTTGTGGCAGCAGTTTCCCAAGGGCATTCCTGGGATCCGGGACAAAACCCACCAGCCTACTGTTAAGGAAGCAGTGATAAGGAGAACAGAAAAGTGAGAAGCTGAGTATTTCACTGGAAAAGGTAATTAGGAAGGAAGGAGACAGAGGCTCTTCCTGGCACACTAAGCATTGTATTAAAATCCAAAGCTGAAGGTGGGGAGGGGGCTAAAGGAAACGGCAGAAGAGGGGAGAGGAAGTGTCCTACTGCAGCTATGGAGAAGAGCTCTGGAAAACAATAGCAAAAATAGCCACACTGCTTCACCATCACCAATGGATGACTGCTGCCCAGTTCACACGCTGCTTTTGCTGGTCAGCTTTCAAATCCGGCTGCCATGCCAGCTGCCAGAGGCAGATGGGGACTCTTACAGAGAAGGCTCGGTGGCTGGCCAGCCCCTCTGACTGCTTCACTCCATGCCACAAATAGATGTGCTGAGCAGTCATAGCCCCAAACAAGGTGCTTGGCACAAGCAGCTGCTGCCTGGCAACCTACTCATGCCACCATGAAATATCACTGCGTCACTGGCACTGTCTGGAGGCCACGTGCCCCTCTGGGTTATGTGGGGGGATAAGTAATCACAACACATCCCTCCCCTTCTTGCATAGGTTAATGGTGATTTCATTCTAACATCATCTAACACAGATGCTATGCAATGGCCCTCACATGGAAAATACAGAACAACTAGCATAGAGGTTTACTGCAAAATATGCGTGGGCTTGCAGACCCCTGCACTGATTTCTGCACCAACTTCTTTAAGCACTAATTGACTTTTTGCACCTTCTTTTAATTGAAGTGAAAAACACTCTTGGGTTCTGGTTGCTGTAATTTATCTCTTAACAATTTCTGTGTTAAGCTGGTCTCCTAAGGCAATCTGAAAAAATGTAAGTATTTTCTATGATAAAATGCACATTACCAGTAGGATTTTCACATGTGCCCAGCACTGCTCTAACTTCTGTTTCTATTAAGAAGGATGGAAAACCACCTTGAAACCACTGCAATAAAAACCAAGGTGAATTCTGAGTGCTCCTGGAAGTTTCAACCTTTAGTCTTTGCCACTAAGAGGATAATGAAGCTTATGTGGTGTGAGTTTCAATACGGCAAACAAAAAGGCAACTCTGGCTGTTTCATATACTTCAATATAAATTTGTTCTAGTATAAACATGTCCAAAAAATGCTTTGGTATCCAAACAGAGATGGTTAACATTCCATCTCTCCATAAGGAAATGAACATAACTGGAATGAAGCAGCACCTTCCCACACAATGTTTTATCAGCCACACAAGCACAGTGAAAAAATCAGTCTGACAGAATCTGTAGAAAGGGAGAGCAATATTTAACAAGAGCACCTTCCTGCTGTAAGTAATATTTACAAAAAACTATGGTATTTTCTTCCTGCTGGTTACAAACATTACCAAATGAAGCCATGCTTCTTGTAGAACAAGAAATTACTTCTGTGTACAGATATTTGATACTTTTTAAAACAGCCCTTTCTTCCTCCCCCACAAGATTTTCCTCTGCAGACAGGAAAAACAAGAAGATGCCCTATCACATGTAAGAAGCTCACAAGAGCCCTAATAAATTTGTATTGCATGAGATACAGCACATTGTCAGTCATTCCTAAAATACACACCTTGTGTAGTTGACTGTATGTATACTTCACTATTGTGACTATACTGTATCCAAACTCTTACAATTCAATACATTTTGAAGATGCATTTCATGTAACAACATTTATATCTCATTTCCAATTTAAGACTAATGAACAAGGTCAGCTACTCTATACTAGGGGCTGCACAGCAAATGCATGAAAAGAACTGAAAAGAACCAGCTCTTCAAGACCAGTAAGAAAAGATCAGGCCCACCAAGCCTGAAAGCATCCTTCTGTTTGGACATGCACACAGTGAACACAACACCAAGATCATTCAGTTCTAAAATCTGAAAGTGTTTGAGCAGAATAATATTTACACTGGTAGAAATAAAACCACTGGAAAGTCAATGGAGGCACAACAGAGTGTAATCAGGCAACCGCAAGTAAATTGTAACTCAGCGTACATGTGCGCTTTCTCCCTAGGTTAAGGATCAGATTTAAAGGTCAAATATGGAAAAATGTATGAGATTGCATTTTCTGACATTTCAGGAAAACAGTATCATGGCCTGTATCAGAAATTGCACAGCCAGCAGGACCAGGGAAGCAATTGCTCCCTTGTACTTGGCACTGGGGAGGCTGCACTTTGAATACTGTGATCAGTTCTGGGCCTCTCATTGCAAGAGAGCTACTGAGTCACTGCAGTGGGTCCAGAGAAGGGCAGCAAGGCTGGTGAATGGTCTGGAGAATAAGCCTTATGAAGAATGGCTGAGGGAACTGGGGGTGTTTAGTCTGGAGAAGAGAAGGCTCAAGGGGAACCTTACTGCTGTCTACAGCTACCTGTAGTCTTCAGACTAACAGTTTCCTAACACCAATATCCAGTCCATGTCATCTGTCACTGAAATCCATCAAAAATCCTTCACCTAATCCTTAATGTAATGGCAAATGCTGGCGTTCACTCCTGCCTTAGCCGTTTGCCCATGCTAGCTGGAACTGGTATTTTCACAAGCCAACACCATGACATGAGTGGTTTATCCAGGAGCTATAATTAATACTGTGACTCAACATAACACCCCACCTACCAGGAGAGATTTCCAGTATGTCCACGCAGTTCCTTGTAGGGTACAGTTAACTGCAACACCAGGCTTCCTGGCTCACATCCTTATTATAGTAACATCTCCACTGGAGACACCATACTAAGGACTGAGCTACAGCTTTACTAACCAGCAAGTCACTTGCAAGCTTCCTCTCGAGTATGATTATTAATCTCCATCTTCATTGCCTGAATTAACTTGTTTTGGGCAGAAGTAGAATGTGGTAAAGAAAACATCTCCTCAGCTGTTGCTCCTCTCTCACACACATTAAATTGTAATTATTAGTCACTCCAGGTTTTGGCTTCACATTTTTCTCTTCCTACATCCACTGCAGCACCACCAAGCTTTAAAACCAGCAGAGGATGGCAGACAGCTGAGCCACCTGCAGTTAGCACTGTGGGATTAAATAATGGCCATAATATTTAACAGCCAAAAGAGAATAACTAGAAGCTATTTATGTTCCTAGGAGTCAAGCTTGAGTAATGCATCGACAAGTAAAGCTAGTACAAAATAGCATTGCTTTCATATTTCATTATGATGGTCTTTACATCCTGGGTAATACAAATTGAAGGTTTCATCTTGCACTTTATTAGCTATTCAATACTAGTAGCAGACCTATCAAGTAAGCATGAATGACTTTCAGTTAGTGCAAAGAAAAAATTCCATGCTTTTTCCAAACCATTTGATAACTATTATAAGGTTTTTTAAAGTAACATTTTTCATCCCAACAACTAACTAATCCTGAAGGAGTAAAGCAGGAGTGAATGCTTATAACATATGAGATTGTGAGGGAAGATGTAAAAGTAATCCCATGCAACGGCATGTTGCTGAATTATCTGAAGGAGCAGCGCAGCTTATTTGCTTGGCAGAACAGAACCAAAGGGAAAAGGATGGGGTTTTGTGCTTTGGATCACAGGGGTTCAAGCTCTGCCAAACCTCCTTCCCCTTTTGCTAATTAAGGGTAGTCAGTAATTTGAGGATTAGCTTTTGAAAGGAATGTACTTTAAAACTAAGCAATTACTTGTACACTTCAGGCAAAATTCATGATCTGTAACCTGGTAACTCATGGAGCTATCGTGTCCTGAAATTGGACTGCTACCACGTCCTTTTAATACTTATAAAAGAAGCAGATTTTTTAATCTATCAGAAATATAGCATATGCTTCAGTTTCTGAAGTCAGCGAGGAGAAATGTGCAAGACAACCACTGCAAAGCCAAACATCAAGCAAGTCAAACAACCTTCAATGCAAACTTTCCATACTGGAACAAGAAGGGGACCAGCCAGGGCGGTTTTGAGCCATGACTCTGAGTGGGTAATATTCTTCCAATAGCTGCATAGAAACAGAGTTCAAAAGGTAGACTCAACTTGGGATCAGGAACTTTACGCTCTATGAAGACTGTGGTATGCACAGATTTAACATACTGGAAAAGACAATCGCCATTTCACATCCAGTTCACCTTCACCCATTCATTCATTGCTGGACCAGCTTGAATCTTTTGAATCTTTCATTTAAAAAGGCACAGCTGACAAATGCTCCCAGGTATTGCTGGCTGTGTCTGCTCTGCCAGCATGTTACTACCTTTGAGGCCAATAGCTGATAGTTTGTAATTCATTTTCTTCTAGGTCTACCATGGCCATCACAGCAGACAAAAAGAGCAGAGAATCTATGGGGAAATATTTCATGAAATTCATAAACTACATTTCTCTTGTTGGACAAAAGGCTCACGAAGCTTCATCTCCTTGATACATAAGGACTGAACGCAGGATAGCTTACAATTTGCTGGCAAAGCTGAGCAGTATCATCCAGAATCACTGTTCAGAGTGTCATGCATGAAACTATCATTTCAGAATGGTACCAGGAACTACGTACAATCTGAAGTTTCTACAAAGCTGGCAGATACGAAGATAAAAACTGAATAATGAGTAAAGCTGCTATGACAAATCAGATCAAGAAAAAACAAATAGTCCTGTGCATTATATCATCAGATAATACACATGAAAACTCAGAGCACCACTAGTGTTTGGTAAATGTCCTGAGATTGCTGGGTGCAAGGCCAGACCAGAGGAATTAACCTGAAGGGAAAAACACTGAATGTCACAAACTCTGTAGGAAGTGTCTGAGCCACAGCTGGTGGTAAAGTGGCATTGCAACAAAGGGAAATCCCTTAAAAGGCCTGCTCTTTCCTTCTACCTCCCTCCACACACATCAGCTTTTGGCCACCATCAAAGGCAACACAACTTGGCAAGCCAGAGCTGTTCCCATGTCTGGACAGCATCATGTAAAAAGCTCACAGCCCTCTCGAGGACACCATGTCTGTTTGTTTTGCATTGCCCAGAACAGCTGAGAGACCACAGTAAAACAAAACAGGTAGATAGGGAACCCAAATTTACAGCCTTTAAACTTGTTCTCCCCAGTGCCTGCAAGTTGGTAATTTTTATTAAGTAGTGGCGTTGACATAATTTAGTTTTTATCTCCTCTGCAGAATACATCTGTGTGTAAATTCACTTCAGCGTGAGAGACTGCATCAAGCAGTGCTTACTTATAATGAAGAATAATGAGCAATCACAGTACATTTTCTGTAGGGAACACCTCTGATTAGGTGTTATCAAAACACATGAAAGCAAAGGCAGAAAAAAAGAAACTTACAATTTATCTTCAGACAGCTAATCTTGTAAGAAAGCAATTAAAATCCTAATTGCTATAATCATTAAAACTTAACACTTTATGAAATCATAGATTATTATAATGAGACAAGTCTAAAAGTAACAGCAATAATTGATTGAGTTTCTGTTACACAAGCAGCCACCTCCAGTCATTTGGAGTCATGGGAAGTGATAGACAGGTGAGCAAGTCAAACAAATTGCTTAGGAGTTGTCATGCAATGCAGGAGACAAGGGGTGAGAGGGAAGGCAAGAAGAAGAGGGTGTGTTCCTTATGAGTTACCTTAACCCCTAGAGCAATGAGAAGCACAGTACAAATGAAGAGTAAAGCCTCTAGTAATTTGGCTAGCTCAACCTAAGGCTCAATGCAAATTCTAAGTATTGCAATATTAAATATAACCATGAAGCATTTTTTTTCTGGATGGAAGCTACTAAAGTTAATAATAATTCAGTGTTACGTTTACATGGAAAAATCCCCTCTTCAATTAGAGCAGCTAGCCAGTGAGACAAAGTGCTTTTTAATCAAGAGTTCCCAAGCATCTGGGTCAAATGACCATTTCTAGATTCAAACTCTCTACTATTCTAGCAGAGTTTCTAACTGCAACAAATGAAGAAATGTAGTATTCTGTGACTTAACATTTGTTTTCAAGCTCTTCCTGGTTTAATATATTAGTCACTTTTTTTTTACCAATGTGTTGAATAATCACTGCTTTACCTGCTGACACCAGGTGAGCAAGTGAAAAAAATACTTACAGAAAGTGGCTATATAAATATTAACATTTGTGATGCTACTAAGAAATGTTACTGTGGAAATAAAATTCAAGGAGGTGTGGACAGATCTCTTCTTTCTGCTCTCGGTATTGTAAGGCATCTGAAAGCTCAACAGGGTCCCTGGTTCCCCAGACAGCCCCTGACCTACATCACCATCTCTCCCTCCCAGGAAGAAGAGCAGGACATCTTCAGCGGGGGAAATGTGGCTGGAAACAGCTGCCCACCTTGGACGGATGCTACACATGGGGCTTTGATGGCAGGCTGAGATTTGTGACATCGCACAGCTCCCAAATGAGGTATCTCATAAAAAGAGGGAGGCACTTGGCCCTACTGCATGGCCAATGTTTCAGGGATTTTATTCATTTGTTTGTTTGATATCACCTACGAGCTTAACTGTGCAGAGCCTATCCCCCCAAGGCTCAGTTGAACATTAAGAATGTGCTTATGTCTCCTATTTCATCTGCGAGGGAGCCTTTGTGCATGAAGTTTTGGGGCACATCCACATGGCTTCCAGCCTGGAGTGAGAGCACAAAGGCAGGTGGGAGCCTGAACGGACCCAGCATAAGGTTGCCTACAACTATTCACGCAGATGTACCCACCAGCTTCAGCAGCAGAGAACAAAATAAGGCAGATACTTTAAACCTATTCACGTAGAAAACATCTACAGTGCTTTCTGCACAGGAGAACAGAGCAGTGAACCAGATGAGTAACTGACAGTCACTGACTGAAGCTTGCCAATGCTTATTTGCTGCAAATGCTAAAAATTTACTGTTTGGCAAGAACTTGAAACTAACCTTTTCAAAATCTAGCTACTATTTTAATCACATTTGAACCCA
Organism: Psilopsiagon aymara; assembly: GCA_024733675.1. Taxonomy (NCBI): domain Eukaryota; kingdom Metazoa; phylum Chordata; class Aves; order Psittaciformes; family Psittacidae; genus Psilopsiagon; species Psilopsiagon aymara. Next base: position 24,146 of record JANRGW010048283.1, read on the forward strand.
CAAGAACTTAGAAGAGAGCTATGGATAACAATGATCAAATTGACTTAAACTGTAATTGTCAAAAAAAGAATATATAATTGCTCCTGCTTTCCCCACTACCTTGTACTGAGCTTTGGAAATTAGTGGTGGAATTTTCTTTAAAGGAATCATTCTATTTTTAAAAATACCATGGGATGAGAAGGAAAAAGAGCAAAAATAGCAAGCACACTGTTAAGTGTCTCCTAATGTTCAATCATAAATGTATGTGTACAATTTCCTTTACATCCGGTTTGCTGAGAAAAGCAAGAAAGAATAGCTCAGCATATCGTCAGAATTTGTTACATGCAATTTCTAAAGACAAGGCAGGACAAGACTTATCAGAGATGTCATTTTTTCCCACCAAATCAATACAGCTTTCCCTCTGCTCTGACAAGCAGATTTCTCAGGTTGCACTTAGTTCAATTTCTCCTGCATCTGTTGCAGACAGGGGAGAAATGAAGGTGCCAGGCAGTCCCCTGCACTCTGAGCTCTGCACCTGGGGAGCATCCCACGTAGTTAAGGTCTGTGCATTGGTGAGCCTACCTCAAGCAGGGGAAGATGTGTGTTATAGCCATGGTGGATCCTCTTCCACCCCACCTAGGAAACCTGAATGCTTGATTACCTCTCTGAAATGCCTGTACAGTGACGCATGCAGCATGGGGAATAAACAGGAAGAATTGAGAGATGTGTGTGGTCACAATCTCATTGCAATTACAGAGACATGGTGGGATAGCTGGCACGACTGGAGTCATGGATGGCTATGTACTTTTTAGGAAAGACAGGCGAGCAAGGCGAGGTGGTAGAGTCTTTACTGCTAAGACAGCCCTCAGGAATCCCAGACCCTGGAAACAAGAAAGTCTAGGGAAACAAGAAGGTCTAGGAAAGACCTTCCCTTAGTTGAGGAGGGCTGGGTTAGAGATCATTGAGGCAAACTTAATGCCCACAGATCCACTGGCCCTGATGGGATGCACTGCTGACTGCTGAGGGAGCTGGCAGATGTTACTGCTGAGTCACTCTCTATCACCTTTGAAAGGTTATGGAGAACAGGAGAGGTGCCTGCAGGAAAGCCAACATCACTCCAATCTTCAAAAAGGGCAAGAAGAACACAGGAAACTACAGGCCACTTAGCCTCACCCCCATCCCTGGAAAGGTGATGGAACAGCTCATCCTGGATGTCATCTCATGGAGGAAAGACTGCCATGCACCAACACAGGTTAGGGGCTGACCAGCTCTGCAGAGAAGGATCTGGGGGTCGTGGCAGACAACAAGCTAACCACAAGCCAGCAATGAGACCAAGCATGTCAATAGTATCCTGGGGTGCGTCGGGAGGAGTGTGGGCAGCAGGTCAAGGGAGGTGATCCTGCCCCTCTACTCAACCCTGGTGAGGCTGCAGCTGGAGTACTGTGTCCAGTTCTGGGCGCCTCACTACAAGAAAGACAAGGAGCTACTGCAGAGGGTCCAGCAAAGGACCACAAAGATGACTGGGGTCTGGAACATCTCTTACAAGGAAAGGCTGGGCCTTTGGACTGGGAAAATATTTTGAGTTTGTGTTGAGCCTTAGCTTAAGGTATCCAAATGACAAAGCTGGGCCTGTTGGGCCTGGAGGAGAAACAACTGAGAGGGGATGTTATCAATGCCACAAATATCTTAAGGGCAGGTATCATGAGCATGGGGCCAGACTTTGTTCAGCTGTACCCAGGGACAGGGTAAGGGACACCAGGCATAAACTGAAACATAGGAAGTTCCACCTGAATATGGAGAAGACTTACTTCACTTTGAGAGTGACAGGGAACTGGGACAGGCTGCCCAGGGAGGTTGTAGAGTCTCCTCCGCTAGAGATATTCAAAAGCCACCTGAATATGATTCTGTGCAACCTGCTGTAGGTGGCCCTGCCTTGGCAGGAAGGTTGGTCTGGATGATGTCCAGAGGTCCTTCCAACCCCAACTATTCTGAAATTCTGTGAAGAGGGACCCCTATTCCAGCCAAAGTTGAGCTTAGGACTTGCTATTTATGGCTACAGGCTGCTTCCCTTGAAATGCCCTCACTCTCCTCAACAAGATGGGCTCTAGTGGTCCTTCCCAGCCCCATCAGGTCCTCACTGCTGCCAGTGGACAGCTCAGCTACTCACCCCCTGCAACCAAGGCTGGTGAAGTAGCACCAAGCACCCGCCTGTAACCTGCAGCAGGGCAGCAGCTGCATTGCAAGGCACAGAACTCCTTCCACAGCGGCACAAGGAACCACAGTGACTGGTGAGTGAAATGAGCAAAACCAGGCACTAAAGTAAGCTCTGCTGCTTGTGAATCAGGCACTGCAGACAGCCACAGCTGTGTGAGATAACCTCCCCTCAAGATGACCTGGCACCTACTTGCTAGAGCAAGAGGTGTCTGGAGAGACTCTGTTAAACATTTATTTAGGAGCTTCTACTGTAAATGGAAACCTGACAAGCTATAAAACTTAATGGAAAGAGCCAAAATATATTCCTATGGTCTTTGACGCAAAAGACTGAGGGAAATGTGCACAAAGACTGACTACTCATAAAATGAACCTCTGGGTGAAGTGACATCAGTGGACATAGATGCAGAGGGTAAAGCTCGCCTTCCTGTTGTGAGGCTCAGAGTCCCACAGCACATGACCCATCATGAAGCTATGTCAACACAGGAAATTGTTTCTATACTGTAAAGAGAATTGTTTCAAGATATTTTGGTTCCTGGAAAATAAAATGTATGTGATACATTATATGATAAACATACGCTCTGTACACATGTAGGAGTTCCAGTACATTGCTTCACAGTCTCTTCACTGTAAGTAATCTCAGGCATTTTAAGTACAAATGACTCTGATGTTCCCAGGAAAGAGTGAAGGCAGGATTTTGACACCAAGCCCCACCCTGAGCTGCTTTGCAGCACTGATGTTGCCAGTATTTGGCTTCGCCTTGGCCACACTTCATGAGCACACAAATCCCCATCCTACTGAGCATTGTCCAGCTCCTGCTGTGATGGCTGGACCCAGGAGCTGCAATTACAGTGGTGCTTGCAGCAGCAGAGCAGAGGCAGTCCAGGGCACCTTGCAGCCAAGGCAAAGGGGGGTCTGCTGCTTACTTCCTGCTGGTTTGTGCCTTAACAGAGGAATACGCCAGCCTGGATCCCAGGAAACTATTACCAAAGGAGACAAAGACCTCGAAAAGGGCAGGAGAGATAGAAATCCCATACTGGGCTGAAGTGTAGAAGGCTGTAAAATGAAACCCAGAAAATGCCATGTATTACTTTAACAAAGGGTGACTTTCATTTTAATTCTTTTTTAAATACAAAAATTCTCACAGCATACCCTGAGGATACTGGCATCCTGAGTACACTTTGGCCCAGGATTAGAAAAATATGATACCTGAACCAAGAAAGCAGCTTTCAGTGAACCGTTCCTCAAGGGCCGACATTATTTAACACACGTGGATTCATATGTATGTAAAACGAAACATAAAGCAACTAGAACAAAGAACTGAAGAGAGAAACTATGGGAGGGTATTGCAAAGCCATGGCGGATGGCAAGCTATATTTAGCAGACATGAAGGAAAACTCTTGTCTTTCTTGTGGACTCTAGATACTCTGAAAGTATTTGCTAAGGACAGGCACCTAAGTGTCACCAGGGAGAGCACACAATAAAAGCTGGAGGTCTCCAGTTTTAGAAAACTAAAGAACTTTTTCTCTTAGTTCCTGACTGCTCTTTGCCCTGCTGTTCTGTCATTATTTTGCATTTACAATACCACAGCCTTTTGTCATGGAGAATGCAGTAAAAATGACAAATACGGTTGCCTGGCAACACACTGAAATGTCACAAAATGGGTTAGGAAGGAGCAAGGTTTAGTTTGAATTAGAACTAGCTTAAGCTCTTAGCAAATACAAAAGCAGCTCTGTCTTCAGGTACCAGTTGTCCCCCTGCTCTAGGAGCATCATCTGACCCAATGCTCTATTAATCTTCTTTATCTCCACTACCCTGCTTCGAGCTGATTCATAAGTCCCCTGATTTGCTATTTCCTCTAAGTTGTTTATTTCTCAAGGCCCATCCCTGTTTCACATATTTCTCATCTTTAACCAGAAGAGGCTCAGGAAAGGATTAAACACCTAGACTGGTACAGACAACCCCTTCACCCCACCCAGGCCAGTAAGAGTCTCATCCCCATCTTAGACATGCGTTTAAGTAAGAGAATAGCAACACAACCATAGAAAGCTAGCACTGATTTTTACTTATGTGTCCCTAAAAAGATCTATTCTCCCTCACTGCTAGTTTTGTATAAGAGAAACTAAACATAAAAATGTCAAGAATCTCTGTACATCTCTTACTCTAAGACTGAATATTCCTCTGTCTACATAATCATATCAATATATACTGCTAATGCTATAAGAAGTCTATCTAGGAATTTGATTCAGTATTAATACTATAAATAAACACCAAACTCACCTGTCAGAACTGCAAGCTAACACATTCCTAGAACTGACCCAATATTTCTGGTAACATCAAGGCAAAGAATCTCAGTAGGTTACAATCCTACGCAGTAATTTCTAACTGCGGTGCTGAATTATAACAAAAGGTTAAATCCCCTAAATCTGAATACCCTTCCTTCTGAAACTGATAACTCAGGTAATAAAAGCGGAGTAACAAAACCCCTTTAAATTACACAGCACTCCAATCCAATGCGCAAACACTAACAACCAAAACTAATCTAAAAATACAACCAGAGAACAGGCATTAGGAGATAGGAAGTACTTCCTCTCCACTGCGGCTTTTGTTAGCATTTACACAAGGATCCTTTTCTGAGGAGCTGGAAGCAGGACAGATCGCTTTCACGCTGAGCACACTTAGAAAAACACCTCTGCATTTTAACTTTCCTGTCTGGTGTCTGCACTTGCTCAGGTTACCAACAATTCTTTAATCTCCCTGCTCCAAACAGTAGCTTTTTGAAAACGCGCTGCTACCCTTTCAAAAGGCAGGTAGCATCAGGAAGATAACCCTGGATGTTAAATGGATTTCCGCTTTTTGGCCACCCTTCCTAGATAAGGTCAGGCTAAGTGGCACTGCTGCATTCTTTTGTCTAAAAACCTTTCCACAACAAAGAACCCCCCCTCATGAAGAAGGCCAGAGCCCAGCAGCTTCCCCAGCCCTTCCACAACAAAACCAGCCAAGCAGAGGGGCTGCACCAAGACCCTCAAGAAGCTGCACAACCCACAGCACCTGAATGATCCAAAACTGACTTTAAACCAGACATAGCAAAGTTGTCAGGCTGTGGAAAGTTATTTACTTGCAAGTGCTGGCTGTCAGAATGGGTCCAGAAACAATCACAGGCTAACACTGCCTTTCCCAGAGCCAGAGAAAGGAGTCTCACCATCACCAAAACCTACAAGGTCACCATATGGCTCCTGTTACCCCTCCATTGGGTTTTTTTCCATAGGGCTTTGGGACTGCTTCTCAATCCATGTACTTTGCAGTGACTTTTGAGAGCCGTGTCTGCGCTCTGTTTGCTAAAGCCAGTGAATCAATCACTCCACTGAGAGGGGCTCGGCGCCCCAGTGGTACTCGTCAATTCACACTCACCTCAGCTTCTCTTCGTGCGACCCAGGCAGTCCCACGCTATCAGGGCGATCCCGTCTCCTCCTGTACAGACCTGACTGTGACAACTCTTTCAGCTGCAAGGCCATCATATTTCTCTACCTGGAGGGTTGTTTTTCTTAAGGGGAGGGGGGGTGTTTTGGCTTTGGGTTGTGTTTCTTCCTCCTCTTCCCCGCCTCTTCCAGATGTTGCTGCTGAGGAGCGCTGCCTGCCAAGATGCCTGGAGAGAAGAGGTGCAGCCGCGTGTCGGCACACCTGCACTCGCCGGAGCTACCAACCTCTGCAGGCAGGCAGGCAGGCAGCCGCTGCTTGGCTTCCTGTTTCTCCTAGGTACACACCCTCCCGAAGGGCACCACATTTCCTTTATCACTCGATCACACCTAAGGGATGTCTGCCACAAGCTCACCGGCTTCCCTACAGCTTCCTTCCAACTCGCGCTGCCACCCTGCCCTGCGAGGTGCAAAGTAAGCGGCTCTCCCAGCGCCTGCTGTGAGTCTCCAGGGCTGCAATGAGCTGTTAAATCTCTCACAATATAACTTATGACAAGAAGAAAGTCGTTAGCACTATGAAAATCCAGTTACTCAAGCATCTGAGCAAATTCTTAGAGGGAGATCAATGCAGCAAAGTGTGTGGCAAAGTCACTTCAGTACCCAGCATTAAAATACTCTTTTGGAAACGTAACAGCACAGTGCTTGTCAGAAATTGCTCTTTTCCACCCATCCTGCAAATCAGAAGAAAACCACAATGCATTTTTCTTCCTACCCTCAGCTATCAAAACATAACCACTGCAAGTATTTGTCACATGCTGCAGTGATGGAGTGTCCCGCGTAATTGTAAAACAGGAATGAAAGTGCTTAAAGTTTCCTGTAAGTCAGGAAGGTGACTAGCAGGGATTTGCAAACTCTGTGTCTCATTTCACTTAGTAACTTTTCAGTAATAAAACTCTTCACTTCAACCCAAAAGGAGGCTTCAAAAAAGCTTACCACTTTTTGAAAAATTTTTACAATTTCTTCAGCATTATCCTCAGCACACATAAAAAACTTAAATCAGAGGTTTTACTTCTATGTTGTGTGGGTTTTAAATGAACTCGCATTTAATAAAAGCCAGGAAATCTATCAATTTGCAAGGACTGTTTGGACTACAACAGGAAACGAGGTCTGTATCGTGTGAATTTCATGGTTCATCATTGAAGTGTGTATTTTGTAGCAGAATACATGTAAGAGCGTTTCCGAGTTCTTGTAATGGAGAAAAGCGTAATGTAATACTGGGTACATCACATGACACCAGTTTTGTCAGGATTACCAGACTGAACACAAGTGAGTAATTTTATGTAACACCATCAGTGTGCTTCAGCCTGGAATGTCATAAACATACAATACAAAGCTTCACACAATGGAAAAATAACAAAGTGTTTTGGAAAAGGAATCGCATAACATGCCAAATAGATAATGGCTGGAGAAATTCAAAGTGATTTACATGACATTAGAAGGTTGCACACACTGAAACGTCAACAAGAGCTACATATCTGAGCTGTGGTCCTTAGAAGACAAGAGAGAACAGTCATGATATCTGCCTAAACATGCTGCATTACAGCTTCAAACAAAGTATTTAAAATCGTTTCTCAATATGCAGTAGGATGAGCTTAAACATAATTAAAAGCCAATTCCGTGCACTCAGTCAATCAGTGATCCAATGAAAAGTTAATGCTGTTAGGAGTGGGGGTTAAGGATGGCAGACGACAGATGCTCATGGCACAACAGCTTTTATATATTACCAACAGTTTTTACTGTGCTTTAAACACCAGTGAAGCAATGATTTATCATTGTCCAGACAATCCATTTTATATAATAACAACAATGATCTAAAGAGCAAAGACAGAATGGATTTTTTGCTGTGAAGATCTGTGTAAACTAATGAAATTAAACTATTACCTGCAAATTTTTATTCACTACAGCAGCAATCTCTTCAATGTAAATTGAGTACTTTTGTATTAATCATGACATAAGTCTATCAGAAATTAAAGGAACAGTCTTCAACCCACTTTGCTACAAGCTGCGTAGTATGAAGCAGATAGCATTAAAACTCACGTCTACGTGCACAAGCAGGCGCTGTGCTTGGAACAACAGCTTTTACTGAAACATACTTGGAAACCAGAACTGCACCAAACCAGTATTATTAAAATTTAAAACCAATGCCACCAGACAGAGCCTGTAAATAGAAGGAATACAAGAAGTCCAGACACAAAAATTAGTTGTTTGCTATACAGACCAAATCTACCTCAAAATAAAGGAGGGCAAGATGGTTAGCTTTCTAAAAGAGACCTGGAAGTCAGCTCCAGAGTCATCACTGCACAGGCTTCTTCAGCAAACTCCAACAGTGGTCTAAGCTGATTCACAAAATACTTTCTTGGAGGATGTAAGAACAAGCTAAAAGCTTTCTACAAGAAGAAATCCAAAGAGGCCTCCCTTTCTGCCCTGTGGGATCCTCTACCAATCCTCATGAGACACAAGGTTTCAAGTCTTTGCTCAAACAGCCAAACCCTAACTTCTGAGTTTCAAATACTTGTCGTAAGGGTGCTTTCTGAAGAGATGTTTGAGAATGTAAATGGTATTTCTCCACAACTCGCTTAAAGGTTGGCCAAAAGCAACCTCAGCAACCTCAACCTCAGTCAGAAAGCAAACTCAGACAGACCTTGCTCTACAGGAAGATGATCTTCCCTAGTGAGTGCCTCTGCTCCCCACACCCCCTTTTACCTTCCAACCCCTATCTGCTGTTTATAAATCCTTTTTGAGAGATTACATTCTTCTTGCGTGGGACGGGGCCACTCGGACCTTTCACATTCCGTCAGAATTTTTGAGGATCAGCCAAGTTACCACAGCTTTTCCTACTACCGGTAGCATACAGCCGCCTTCTATGTCCTGGACTTAGAAGGTTCACTCTTCGCTTCCTAGTGCATGCCTCCTCACTCATGCAACTGACCTTCCTCCCACCCCCAGAGAAAGCTAACATTGCTACTGCAATCTGATGGATAAGCTTGGCATTATCAGCATTTTGCTTAGACCCATGTCTAAGCAGCAAAAGGTGGAAACTAGACAGAAACAATGCAGTCCTTCCTTCATCCCAAGCAATAAATAACTTTTTATTATGTGGGACAAGGCTCATGCTTGAGCTTTTAGTGCAGCCCCACAAAGCATTTACCTTGATATACTAGGCCTGAAGTACACTCTCTTAAATGTCTGAGAGTACTGTTGTTCTACTGACTGTAGGTATTCAACAGAGCTTTGCAATTTAAAAATCCTTTACGACAGACAGGTTACGTCCGGTTACTTTTCACTGTGTTCAAAGAGATGTGAACAATAATCTGTGATGCTGGAAACCATGTCACTGAATTTAGGGGTACCAAAAATGCCAAGTACTTCAAATTCAGTACATTTCTTCATGAGTCTGTATTTACAGAGAACGCACATTGACTACAGAAACCAGGAAAGCCAAAGCTTTTGCTTTCATTCCACACAGAAAAGCCTTTATCAATGCGATTGATCTTTTTCCACTCCAGCGACACGTTCTTGTTTTGTTTCTTTTTTAAAGCTTTGAAGAAACCACCAGATGTCAATCAAATTTAGTTGAAGACTTTCAAAGTGACAGAAAAAGCTGTTTTCAAGGCAGCATAAGTGGTCAAAAAAACAATCAGAAGAACATCATAAAAAGAGTACAGGAGTGCCCATAGCATGCACACAGTAAAAAGGTGACTGCAGTGGGGAAGCACGTTTCTCCATCATCCGTTGCTCACCCAGCTTATCACTGAGCTTCCAGAGGAACTTGCCCAAGAGCTTTGGTTTTCTACTATTTCTCACAAGGTCTGGAAGCAAAACAGTCTTTAAAGCCAAGGAAAGACTTGTACCTCAGTGGGGATGCATAAGACTCCATGAAGCAAGCAAAGGAAGGTGGCAATAACCCTTCAGCAGTTTTGCAAGAACCCCCAAAGCACCCAACCAATGGGCCGACTGCAAATGAAGCTTTATTTCAGATTCTCTGAACAAAGCTGCCGAGGCCAGTCCCCACAGATGGGTTTGGGTGTCAGTGAATAGTGTACCGTGCCTCGGGTGCCTGCTAGGGCAGGTAGTGATGGAAGGAAATGAGGGGAGAGAAATCAAGCCACAAATCTAAGGACACATGCTTTGAAAATAAAATTTCAAACCTTCACAGCTGCCTAAACTGTTGATTCAAGGATTGAATTGCACATTTCCTCCCTTGTCTAATGTGACTCCAACATCTGTTTTAATGTTTCTTGTCCTATTTAGTGATCAATGAATTCTGAAGAAAGCAACTTTAATCTGCAGATTAGGCTAAGTACTGAGGCACTTAAACTATCCATGTGGACACCCAAAGCAGTGCTTTGGATTTACATCTGTGCTCCAACTAACCAAGACGTTTGCTGCAATTCAGCAGGAGTTGCTGGGGTTTTTTATGGTTGCATGTCCCTGCCATGCAATGTAAAAAAACCCTACAGGAGTTAGGAGTGCTCAGCACCCTTCAGAGCTATAACTCTACCTACCCAAGTCCTTTAGCATTTGAAGGGGCAGAGGGAAGACAGGGGGGCTGCTGTGGTGAGTATAGGGGTCTCTTCTCAGTGGCACCAAAGGCATCTCTACCTCCACTGCAGATGGCCCACAAAGTTTTGGTACGGCAAGGCAGAGGTCCCTGCTCTCATTCCAACTAATTCTATTCCAGTAATGGTAATATAAAAGCAAGAACAGGAAAAGCTTCTGTCGACCCGACTACAGAGCAAGGTCTTTTGGCTGCCTCCTCCAAGCTCTCTGCACATGTTGCCCCATGAATTCCTAAAATTCTATTCAAAAAGCCCTGCAAAAGACACATTTTTATCCAGCAAGTGAAATCCTGCTTCGGCTGAACTTTACAATACCTCCCTCTACTGGGAAAATGTTGCCTTATTTCTCAGGGCTGATACTTCTCCCTGCAGCCAGAGGGAGGTACGGATTAATCCATTAATAATTCAGGCCAAACAGAGCAGAGAGGAATGAGAGTCCAGCAGCTGAAGATGCAGGTTAGCGTTACAGCTACAAACTTATGCTGTTAATCAGCGGATGATCAATACATGAGTAGGTTGCAAAGAACAAACCATATGACACAGCATGAATGAGTTTTGTCCTGCCATTTGTACATAAGCTTCTTTAGAAAAAGTGATAAACTAGCTGGCAAGCAGTTGAAACTTAAAGATGGGTAAAATTACTCATATGGACCCTAACATTCATTGGATAAACATCTTAAAAAAAGAGAAAGGAAGTGGGGGGCCAGAACCTACACTGAAAAGATGGAGGAAAATTGGTTTTAAAGACAGCAAATTCAGAGTTTAGATTAATCCTCACAGCCCAGAACATGTGGAAAAATATAAGCAATTCCCAATCTTCATTTCTAGATACAGGACCTTCCCTTCAGAGTAATTTACTGTCTGGGAATTAAAAGCTTCTTCCCAAGAGGTTTTCAAACCCAGAGAGAAATACACTTTTACATTTAAACACTTGGCTTATAACTCAGAAAGATACTAAGTCTGAAAAAGAAGACTCAGAAAGTCGTATGTTTAAACAAGTTGACTTCTACTTGCACCCTACTATGAAGATATATCCAGAAACTTTATTTTATCATAATGGGATAGAATGCCTTTGGAAATGGAGGTCAAAAAACACTGGTGTCAGCTGGTTTTCTAGGTGATTGAATGTTCCCCAATAGATGCTACAGAAGACTAAGAAAGCCTCCAGAAAAAACAAATACACAAGCAGAACCGGAAAATGGGTGGCAAATGAAGGAAACTGCCCGGAGATGTGCTGCCCCAGATAATATGGGGAACTGCCTACCCTGACAGAAAGGTTTGTGCCCCTGAAGGAGCGAGCCCTTCCAGGGCTGCAGAAATGCCAACTAAGCTGTGGCAGATGGGCAATTGCTGAGAACTGGTTTTGCTGGAGTGTTAGTGGGAGATCTCAAACTGTCCCCAGATTGACTGTGCCCTTTCACTGAAGGAATGGGAGTATCAGTAAGTCTTCAGTTTTTTCCAAAACACAACTCATGAGAGTTAAACAAATACAAACAAAACCACAGCAGCCAATAAACTGCTCTGTCAATTCTGTTGACTGCCCAGCAGTTATTCTCCTGTCCCCTTTGTTTTCCATCTCACAAATGTAATTTTCAGATGACTAACACTACATTGCAAGTAGAGAAAGAAAAGCCTCTCACGCAGATTTTGTGTTCTTTATACTTAATAAAATTAAACTGCCAAGGAGAGAAGATGGCATGCTTCCCTTGAGAAGGATGGAAGAGGTGCCAGTGCCTGACAACATGCACATGCATGAAGGTACCACCACCTCATGGCACAACCAAATATGACTGCCAAAGCAGTAGGTGACACTACTTTACAGCTCCAAGTGCTGAGGTTTTAGAAGGGCAACCCTGCCCTGAGCTTCTGAGATGGTACCAGGGATTTTGGATGCTGCAGGCTGTAAGAGTAACAATGAGCCAAATGGTGAAGATTGGTCAATTTAGCAGCCCAGAAGCAATGATCCTGGTTGCACGTCTTAGAACACACCACACAGCCACCTCAAACAGACCCTACTGCCCAAAAAAAGAAGGCAGAGGGAACACATTACAAAGGAAAGGGGAGGAGGCACTAGAGGCACAGATAAAACACATGAGACAGCATAGGAAATTGGATATACTGAGAATTATATTCCTGGGCCCTATTTCCTGATCAGCATTTCCAAGAAAGGTAGAAAGCAGTGGTTTCCTAGAGATTACGACCTTTAAAAGGTCAGGAACTAGCAGTTTGATGGCTTTTAGTATAAGCAAAAGTGTACTTTCAAAAGCAAAGTATGCAGAGTAGCTCACATTTCTAGAAAAACAAAGCTGACGACATAAAACCACTTAAGAAATAGGCAAGGTGCAATTCTCAGCCACTTAAGAAAAAAATCTTGATTTTAAAATATATACATTTTGGTTTCAGAGTTATTAAAACTTGTAATCTACAACCATGCAGAAAAAATACATACTGAGAAGGAAGTTCACAGTGCAAAAGAAAATAATCTAATTCATACTGGGAATTCGGAATAATGTAAAATGGAAACATCACTCCCCTTGCACCATCTTGAAAAGATTACTTTTAGATTCAGCACAAAAATATAAAAAGCTATGATCTCATACAGATTTTTTATAATATTTTAAAGCACCTGAAAACATTCAAGAATTAGAGCAAAAGCCTTATACAAAAAAAAAACTCAGCTGCCCTACCGTAAAATGTCTGCTTGGTTGCAGAAGTATCTGACTTCTGAAGATAAAGACTCCCTCAAATGGTGCCAGAAGTGATGTAATTTCTGAAACAGGTGAGACAAAACTATTCCTTCCACTGGAATTACACTTCCAGCTTCAATTACTCCGTGTCCTCCTCAGTCACTGCCAGCACTGCTCAAAAAACCTCTGCCAGCAATGGGGTATCTTCAGACTGACCACAAATCCTCTGTTCTGAGTGGGGACAAAATAGTGTCCCTAAAAAACACTCCAGATGAGCAATGGATAAAAATCTACTGGGAATACTAGGACACCTCTACACATTTCAAGAACGACGAAGAGCTGAAAGCTCTGTTACTGGTGCCACTTGCTTTCAGTACTAATAAAACCCAGCATTATCCATCCTCTTCCTAATTCCATTTATCAACATTTCCCCGCATGGCTCCTGCTCCTAAGAGTTTCCCTGTGAACAACCAGAAGAGTGTACAACTCTTTGCCCAGCTGTCGGCTCAGAAAGCAGCACAACGTGCTCTCAGGAAGATGCAACTGCCTGACCCTCAGCCCCCGCGACTGTGTGGACACTTACCGGCAGCGTGCAGCCTCGCTGGCAGCTAGTCTGCAACGAGCAGCCTTTCCTACATGCAGCTTTACACCGAGTACTCACTGTTTGCATCTTTTCCCTGTGGTCATTACTGGCAGTGGTGATAAATTATTAAAAAAAAAAAAAAAAAGAAAGAAGTGACTTGGCAAACCACTTCCTCCTTTCACCCTGGAAAAAACTGACACTATAGAGAAGAAGACAAACCCATCGAAGTTCATGGTGTGTTTCCACAAATTGTGTCATGCCAAGTCGCCATCTCAAAACCACCCAGGAGAGAAGGAAGCAAATCCTCCACCCTACAGAAAAGGGCATAGTTTCACTTACACCACTGGTATTTTTTTAAATGACAAAGTAGAAAACCTGGAGAGGGAACAGCCAAAAGCTGTAAATCCACTTCTCTGGATCACGGAGGTGTTTTAATCTTACAGATTTCCTGATATTCCAGGTACTGAAAGTAACTGTGACAACTTCAGTCCCTCTGGAGATATACCTTAACTTGGGGGTTTTTTTTATGAGGACAAAAAGAAAAGGAACAGGCAACAACTCTGTGCATAACCTGAGACATCAAAATAAGCGTGACTGGGTGCCAGGTCCTTGCCTGGGAAGAGCTACCACTGGAGTCACTGGTGAGCTGTGAACAGCCACACAGGGCCACCTTATCCCACCACAAGCATCTCTGTCAATGCCAATGGGAGGGGAAGACCCTCCTTCCCACCTGCTGAGAAAGGAGGAATACCCTCATTCTTATTTTCTGTGATGAAGGCAGCCAATTTCACACTCCATATCCTGGAAGACCACTGCTATCTCTGACATCCTCAGCACAGGGCAAGGAGTAACCGGGAACAAAAAGTTACCACCACCTCCTAGAGCAGCTCAAGGTGATATACCTGCATGACCATACAAGAGTTGAGCTGTGTCTCTCCTGTGTGGGCAGGGGCTCAAATTCAGTTTTCCTAAAACAGTCTGGATCCCTTGCACACCTCAAAGACCCCAGACAATCCTTTGCAGGTTAAAGCAGCAATATCCGCAAGACTGACATTGCTCCCCCTCCACTTGCCACACAGAGCTGTATCAAGTGGAGCATAAAACCTTGCTTACCACCAGTGATGGGGACAGAAAAATGAGGCCACAACCTGACCTCTGCAGGGGACATGCAGAACATGCCTCCAGGCAGAACCTGTCCCAACTCTGCTCATACCACAGTACAGCTCCAGGCCACCTACAAGTGCAAATCTACCCACTAGCATTTTCCACTGCATGCTGTTAATAACATGCCTTTTGGACCGCTACTGGTTGCAGAGAAAAGATTACAAAGATACAGTTTTCACATCTCCTGCAATCCATTCAAAGGCATCTTTTTCCCATGTATGTACTGTCTCAGACCGAGCAAGCTAAACAATTTTTAAAGGTTAACATTTTTAAGCACAAATATCTAACCCTCATAACACTATCCTACTGCTCATTGAGATGAACAGTTACAAAGTATGCTTGTAGAGTTTAGAAAGGAATTCAGGAAAACGGATATTTTTTCTTCTTGGTCACTCGGAAGGGTATGTATTAATTTGTCTGTTTATGGACAGACGTAACTTAAAAGCAAATACATCCTGTGAAAACATGACTACTTGCCCTCTGTGCTCTCAAGCTGTGAAACTGAGTAGAGCCAGCCCCAGATTTACAGCAGTGTTTAATGAGTAAGCTGACATGCTGCTTTTATCTACGGCATTTTTGCTGGCCTTTCACAGTGACCCTAAAGGCAATTCAGGAATTTTCTCTATTCAAATATTTAAAACTGTATTTTAGTACACTGTAGTGTATCTGCAACATTCAATGCATTGTGGTGAAGTCTGGTGCACGATACCTTGCCTTCTTACAGGATTTTTGGCAGGCAATACACAGGCACCTTGTTAATCTTTCTTACCTGCTTTCACTTGTACGCACCAAATGCTATGCTGTACCAACAGAGCCTCATTTTGCTCTCCCTTCTCCACCATGTCTCCACATCCTGCTTCTTGCTCTGTCTATTTCTGTCTTCAGGCCACTTACTGTTATCACTAACCCTTTTTCTGTGGACAAATTAACAATGTAAGTTATCTTTCCAAGCTGCTGTTTCTCATACCACTGCATAGTGCTTCCTCATTTGAACCACTTAATCTCTTCCTGCAAAGGCTCTTCCAGTACAAAAGTAGCAGTGAAGTTGCATTAAACTTATCAGTGGACAGTTAGTAACCTAGGAGAAAGAATGCACTATAGCTTTGTCTCAAAATAAGGTGGCAAATGTCAAGGTAAGAGCAGTTTGCTCTTGAGCATGGAAAAACCACAATAAACCAGTTGCCGAACAGAATAAGAGTCCTCTCTTGCTACTGCAAGGCATGTCATTTCATATATTGCTCACATGCCAGAAGATCCACTTCTATAGGAAAGTAAGGCCAGTTTGTTGATTCAGGACAACTGTAAGAGCTGCAAGGCTTCACAGAGAATATGAACAGGCATCTGTTAAAAGGGAACTAGGAGAACAAGCATTAACTCCTTAATTAACACTTTTTGTAGCACATCCAGGTCATTTATTAACCCGTTTGACCTGGCTAAAGTACAGGGTTTTTTCAGTTTCATTCACTTTGTGATAGTTGGCCCCCATGTGTCAGCAAAACCCGTTTTCCAGAACAGCTGTGCTAAAACAAAACTTGTGAACCAAATTATGGCTGGGGAGAGCAGGACAGGGAGAGCCCCACAGACACCATCCTCATGAGCACTGCCACATCACTGCAGTCTGCAGTCACACAGACTAGGCATTAGGGAGAATGCAGCTCAGAGCCACATGAACAGCTTGAGATAGACGGTCGAGCCAAGCCCATCACCCTGGTCCTGGCACCGGGGCTTCCAACACCAGCAAAAGATGGGATCAAGCAGCTGTGGCTCTGTAGTGATGATCATGCTGCTGAGGTAGAGAAGGGCCTGGACATCAGCTAGGCATGAAATTAGACCAGTGCTGTCAAGCAAAGGTTGACTATGGAAGGGACCTATCACTTCACACCTACATTTCCCGTTAGTATTTTAATTTGCATCTCTAGCAGGCCACCACGAACCAGAACAGCAGCACACAGATGGAGACACATCCCCAGGGCTGCTCAGTATGCAGCAGGTCCTGATCCAAGGTCTGTGTCCTTTTCTCTGCTTCAGGCAGCTTGGATAACCCTCTGAAAGGAGATCTTTGAGGTGCTGCATTGCAGGAACTGGTGAAGCCAGACAGTCACACCCTGCAGCCATCTGCCTCATCACCCCGTGAGATGACCCTTCCCAGGGCAAAATAAGCAGAAGGAAACATGTGCTAGTGCCTCAGCTGTTCCACTTTGCTGAGATGCCTGACCTGACCTAGGAGCTCACCACCACAGAAGTTCAAAGTCTAGTTCCTTTTCTCGCCTTCCACTGCTCTTCCTTCCCCCACCACCACCCTCCCTCCTTCCTTCCTCCCTCCCTCACCTCCACAGCCATCACAAGGACCAGCACCCTCCTTTAGACCCTCTTTCTCCTACAAGAGCACTTTCCCAGCCGATGCAGCCTGCTAAACCAGCAGGAGACTGGGGATTGGGGTGTGGGTTGGTGAATGCAGCTGGTGCAGGGAGAAGTACCAGTGTGTACCACACCCACCACAAGGGAGCAAGGTGCAAGAAGCATCCCTGCAGTTCAGAAGTGAGGTGTCCCCTCAGCATAGGCATCCCGTGCTGGGATGAGGCACAGGCCAGGCAAACACATCCCTTCCCACCAGGTTTGCAGCAGCAGGTAATCCTACAGGCTGGGCAAGAGGGAAGGGAGTGGGGTGGGACACAGGGACAGAGGATGGGGACCTCTCCCAGTGAATCAGAATCAGTAAAGTACTCGTAATTAGAAGATGGCTCTACTGTATTTGATAAGCCATCCGCACGTGAACAGCGTGCTTCCCCCTGCAAGTAAACGTTCCTAAATTAAACCCCCTGACTCACGCCGTGGTGCAGACGGCCCGGCCACGGACCTGAACTGCCACGTCTCCCCTCCCCTCCCCTCCCCTCCCCTCCCACACAGCAATCCCAACAGCCGCGCTCAAAGCCATCTCCGCCCCGACCTGCAGCGGGAGGAGCCGCTGCCCGAGCACGTCGTGCCGCCGCCGGCAGGCGGAGCCCCGGAGCCGCCATCCGCGGGCAGCAGCCGCCTCTCCACACCGCCCCTCCCGAGCGCGGTGCTGGTGCTGCCTGAGCCAAAATCACCGAGCTGTAAAGGTGCAGCCAGGTCAAAAGAAGAAAAGGGGGTGCAAACCACAATCAAACCAGAAAGCCCCAGGGTCTGTCTTACAGCCTATCCTCTCCCTGTCATCAGCCGGTCAAAGCAGCTAACCCCAAAGGCTAATGGCAAATTGAGTTAAAGCTGGACCTGTGAGCCAGGCTGACTAAGCTTCAGGAAACAAAACTGCAGACATTCAAATAAGGAAGGAGTTTTTTAGGATGAGGGTGGTGAAGAGCTGGCACAGGGTGCCCAGAGAAGCTGTGGCTGCCCCATCCCTGGCAGTGTTCAAGGCCAGGTTAGACGGGGCTTGCAGCAACCTGGTCTAGTGGAAGGTGTCCCTGCCCACAGCAGGGGTTTGGAACTGGGTGACTTTTAAAGCCCCTTTCCAACCCAAACCATGCTATGATTCTATGAAATGGCACCAATAAAAAAAACACTCCTGCTCTCACCTGACAACAGTCATTTCCTTCCACTTGAATTCACAGATATTTAAACACAACTTCTGAAAAAAGTGCTATTGCTACACCTGAGACAGGCCTTGAGCAATGCTCTGGGATGAACTATGCTGCTCAGCTGAGGGCCCCTTGCCTGGAAGTGACAGGACCCACCAGCTCCACTGCTAGACCTGCTCTCCTCACCAAGTGTCCCCTCCTGGGCCCAGAGGGCACCTATGTGCAGGGTGAGTGGAGCAGGAGCGGACCGCAGGGTCTGGGATGCCAGGCAGGAGCAGACAGCACACCTACTGCACTGTGGGACTGGAGCTGAAGCAGCTGATGGGAGGAAGTATTTGACGTTGGGAGCTGTCAAAAGCTTCCTCTCCTCTAACATGCTTAACAGCAGAAAGGCTTGACCTTTCTGCCAGCACACTGCCGGAAGAAGTGAAAGCGACATTTCACTTGTTAGCAGTCAAACAATAGAATTTGCTCCAAAACCAATAAACACTACTCACCGGTTACTTTTTGAATCTCAAAGACTTTAATGTTCATCTATTTTGAGTCTGCCCGCAGCCCTGGCTTCTGTTATAATTTCATCTGCAGAGTCCAAAGCCACATTGACCAGTTCCAAGCCCCAGAAAAATGATGGCCAGAAAGGGAAGACATCATCCCTGCCATTATTCCCAGCCTCTGCCTCTGCAATTCCCATGATGAAGACAAACAGGAGGGCTACATATTGTCCAGCATGGCTGGATGGCTCTTTGCAGTCTGCATCCTAACATGCGGGGAGATGCACACACCTTCTTGCATATAGACAGCACAGACATGGGTGCTTCTCATCCCAAACTAACTCACAATCATCCAGGATATGTCTGGGCATGGGTCTCATTTTGGGACCTCACTTCACCTATGTAATCTGATGTACCCATCTCCTTTTGGCAACAGAGCACAGGGAAGGAGGAGACGATGTTTTGGAGAAAAGAGTGCTCCTAGTTCCTGGGTAGGGGTATCATATTCCTCCTGTTTCACTTACAGAGACTGCAGAAGCATTAACTCACAACCAAAATAGATTTGTCATCCATGGACACCACCCTGTTCCTGATTTCAGTAAAGCAGCACACACCAGCTAGTGGCTGCTGCACTCTTTCCAATCTTCTTCAAGTACTTCGTTGCTCTAATAAAGTCTCTCTGTTATCCTCCTCTGGCAGGACAACAGCTCTCAGGCTTTTTCACTAATGAATACACAGTCTCTTAAGAAAAAATCTAGGTCGATCCTTCTTTATATTTTACACACAATGTTTCCAAAATAAGATCTGTTTTTCTGTGCAAGCACATCATAAGACATATTGTCTTTTCAATACGTCCTCCAAATGGCCCTGCCTATGGCCATTTGAGTCAGCTGCTAGCACTTCTCTTTGTGAAATTTCAACTTCCTCACCATGCGCCCTCTCTCCAGCCTGCCAAGACCATTTTGAATTCACCTCCTGCACTCCTCAAGATTCCTCCAACTCAAGGACACAAACTTCATTAGCTAACTTTCAGCTCCAGCATCCAGGGCACTGGTCAAGCTACTGAATGCAAGTGGGAAAGGAGGAACTCCGGCAAGATGCTGTCAGGAAGGTACTGCTGGGGAAGATCCTGTTGGTGACTGTATCAAAACAGGAATTCCTGAATAGATGCTTCCTTCCAAGCAGCTGCACACATCCCTTCAGGCAAGTTCACCTAGACTATTATTTCCAAACCGCTTGGGCCTTTCTTGAACAAGGCCAACAGCAGTGAAACTTATCACAGAGCCCAAACTAACACATCTTGCAAGGAGATGATGAAGGAACAGGAGATGGCAGCAGCAATTCTGTGAACCATCTAAGACAGCAACAAATCAGTAGCAGAAGCGATGAGTGGATACACGGAGGCAGAAGAGAAGCTGCAAGGCTTGTGCTCCAACAAACTTTATCACCCTGGCTCAAATGCTAGAGGCCTCTTTCTCTTGTTTGCTTATGAAATTTTGTGTGAGACAGCATCAGCAGATACACCTCATTTCTTCCCTCCCTTCTGTTTAAGAGGCATACTTATCTGTCCGAGTTGGAAAAATGGCCTCTTTGAAACGATCTGTTCTTAGAAATCCACATGGCTTTTTTAATGCTGCATTACTCAGTAACTGCTTATACACTGACTGTTAGTCGCATTCATGCCTTACTAGGAATTGAAATTAGGCTGACTGAGCTTTAATTCTCTAGCAGCCTATTTTTGCCACCATTTTCAAATACAAATACTGCACTCACTCTTCTGTAGGTCTTCTGGGGCCTCTTACATGAGCAGTGAAAAAGCATCCCTAGTGAGCATTACAGCAATCAGAACTATTCAGTACTTCCAATAGCACTACCCCATTAAGCCAAAATGTTACAGAGATTCTGTCACACTATGTCTGACATCAATGTTAAGAAAAGCATTCTTCCTCACCCTTATTGCTGTGCATTACTACCCTTAAGGCTTAAACAGGAACACTGACAGCCAGGGGAAAATAAACAACATGCAAACTGGAGTGCTACAAAAAGAGAAAACACATATCAGTCTGGTTCTGGCTCCATTCAGTGCCAGGGTTTCATTAATGGTCTCCCCCGTCCTTGGGGTTACATGAAAGGGGAAATGAGATAACACCCAACCCGTCATGCTTACAGCACGCCAGCTCTTTGAACAGCAGTCACGCTCTGACTAACACCATTGGTAGCTGCTTTCCTCCCAAACTCACTGGCAGAGGATCAGGGATCTCCCTCCCAGGCAGGCTGCCACAGACCCAGGGCCAGCTGGACACCACTGGACGCCCTGCTTCTCTTGTGTCTCAACTCCCTCCCTTTTGCTTTCATGTCTCACCCATCAGGAGTCAGGGATAGAAATTATTCTTTTGCCCCTCTCCTCCCAGGGACACCAAACAACTTTTCTTGTTACAAGGGCACTGCGCAGGCTTGTCCCACTCCCCAGCTTTTGCGAAGGCAACAGCAGTGGCTGGTCAGCTTGTGAAGAAAGCCCAAGCACCCATGGCATCAGGGGGCATTTACTTTGTCTTTGAACCTCAGAGCTACCTCAGGGTTCTCCGGCTGAAGGATCATAATGCTTGTCTGGACTTGGCCACACAGCCAGGGCTGGACCACAGAGGAGAGGATTGGGGCCACAGAAGAGAGGGTTGGGGCATCAGCGCCTGCCCCAACCTGAGCGAAAACTCAGGAAAAACCTACTTGCTGCAAGGAGGACATTTCTTTCATGAGTGATTTGCTTGATGCCCAGATTAAGAAGCTGCACAGAATTGCACTACCTGTGGCAACCTTCCACACATCTATGAACTCCTGGGTACTGCGTGAGTGCTGCATTTAAAAAAGTCATTAAAAAGGCTCACATTTAACAACACTACTAGAGGAATAAATTTAGGCAGCAGCAGAGGGAAGAACAAGTTATTACATATCAGACCAGTGAAACATCTTAATTGTTTGGAGGGGAATATACGGTGAGTCATCCTTTAAAATTTCAAGTGTTATTAACACAATCTCTCACAAGACTGCAAAGTACTTAAAAGACTCAGAAAGAGACTGCAGGCTCTCTGATTCAGATAGCCTACCTATGAATAAGTGTTCGACTATTGAACTTCATTCACATTATCAGCTGGTCTCCAGTTTGAATGAATCTGTGTTTCAACATGAATCTGCCTTGAAGTTTTTTTTATTCAATAATGGAATTCCATATTTGCATACTGCACAAGAAACAGAAATTATTACCACATATGTGTAGCACTGACCACTTCTGTGTTAACCTTTTGCCCTTCCACATCACCCACCATGCTGCTTCCCTCTCCCTTCTCCCACCCTAATTTGGGAGACAGAGAAAAGTAAGAGTCCAAAGACTTATATTAAAAATTCATCTACTCCAAGCAGAGGGACTTTCTAACCCACAGGAAATACATGCAGCATTGCTTTCTGAAGACCATAATAGCCTGAAGTGCTACTATTGAAGTGACAGTTCTTTCTAGTCCACATGTCTGCCTTGTGTGTCCGTACAGTAAGCCTCAAGACCTCCTCAACTCCTTCAGGTCAACAGCACTGGGTTTATGCATCTGCAAAAATCACCCCTAGTATCTAGATTGATGGTCCCTGTCCACCCTCCCCTCCTTCCTCAGCACCCTCTTCCTCTCACCCATTGGCTTATCCAGGAACTTACTTTCCATATCAGCACTTTACAGTAGCAGGAGCAGCATTACATACAGCAACAGAGGCAAAACTGTGCGCAGCATGTTTTAGCCAGCAAGGAGCAAAAGAATACCCTTTGAAAGATCATAGAATGGTTTGGGTTGGAAAGGACCGTAAGATCATCTAGTTCCAACCACCTGCCATGGGCATGGACACCTTCCACTAGACCAGGTTGCAATCAGAAAGGGGAAACAAAAATACTTTCGTTATAAATCAGGTTCAATCACCCTACTGCTTAGTACTGGAGAATAAATGATAATGAATTAATTTAGCATCAACACTTTCTTTTTTTGTTGTCTGCAATTCCACTTGCAGAATATTAAACACACTGTAATCCCAGAATTGTTTTCCTCTTGCAGTTTTACCTGATTTTTCTTATTTAGGTAGGAAGAAGGAAGTGGTCAAGGCACCCATTCCCTAGTTCACTAATCTCTTTACTTATGAGTCCTCCTCTGGCTGCTTCCCCTACAGTGTACAGATCTCACTCTACTATTTGAGCATCTCATGGTCCTTAAACTATTTGTTCTCAAGCACTCCTGTAAGACAGGGAGGTGGTGTGTGACAGCGGCAGAACCATTTATGAAAGGTCGGGGAGTAAGAGAAGGGGCAGCACAGGGGACCAAATCCCACTCTGGGCTTGCATCCTCACCTCAGACCATATGAAGCCTGGATGCATGCTTTAGCAGAAATGCTGTTTAGATAAAAAGACTGGGAAAAAAACCAGGTAGTTTTAACTCAAGCAAAAGGGAAGGACTTCAAGCCTCTCAAGCTCATGAGTCCCACCTCAGCTGGATTTGCAACCCATCTCCCCATCTGGGAGATTGGGGGCTCTGGCATTTAATAGTCAGCTCTGAAAGTGCCCACTGCGGACACAGCTAGACAAGGCATGTCCATCTGTCCATCCACCCCACTCCTTTTCCCTACTCCTTTGCCCATGTCTCTACACCAGGCAGTGTAAAGAGAAGCAAACAGCTTTCCCTGTGCTGCCTGGGCCACATTAGCACAAACCCACATTCATGACTCCAAACAGGGTTCAGCCAGAGCTCATACACTTGCCACCAGGAGCAAGACCCTCCTCCCACTGCTCTACCCTGCCAGAGGCCATCCTCCAAAGGGCCTTGGCAGGCTCCTTCCTGCTTTCTCATTTTTGGAGAGGACAGGGAAGCACTGCCCCAAGAGAACAGGAGCAGCAGGACAGGAGGAATACACAACAGGATGGACTAGAAGGGATGCTGCCCAAGTCACCTGCGCATTTGCTGCACCCCACCAGCCTGCCCTGCAAATTTTGGCACCGTGCTTGCTTCCCCCTGCCTCTGTCACCCTGCTGTCCAGCTGTGCCCCTTCCCTTTCCTTCCTTTAACTGGCCTCGGTGAACTGAGCATCAAATACCAGGCATTTCACTTCAGGAGAAGAAAACAGCTCTTTTGCCTGCACTGGGAAACCAACCAGCTCCCAGACAACTCAAAAGGAGAGACCACGTGGATGCATTTCAATTAATTGCATTGGAAAGGCAGGCTGCAGGCATGCTTCTCTTTCAGCCAGACCCTTTCATTTACATCTTTTGCTGGAGAAGGGCTGGTATTCAGCCAGATTACCTGAGGGATTCATTTCATTACACACTGTCTAAAAGCTGGGAGGACACTGTACTTGAAGAGGGCTGAATTTAGCAGAGCCATAATCACGTGGTGAATAAGGTTAAAAAGAAAACTGATTTTCCATCTGCTAGAGCTTTGGTCTCCAAACTATTTAGATCATACACATCCATTAGTAAAAAAAACACTTCTGAGTGCACCACCCAATGTATGCACATTTATTCATTTATAAATTATGTGCAGGTACAACTAAAGTCTTAGTGTTTCCTTCCTGCACCCCAATGCATCATCCAGTGCACACACTCCGCTTTGGAAACCCCTGTGCCAGATAACACGCTGACAATGGCAACCTGGTGCCAGAAGCAGGATGCAGGTCGACAGCCAGCAGGCAACTGCTGAGACCCAAGCGCTCAGCCTGATGCCAGCTCAAGAGATTTACAGGCAAACAGTGAAGCAGACAGAACATGAAAACCAGAGTGAAGCAGCAGGAGGTCGTTATCTTTGCATTCCCACCATTCCCTTTGCTATTTCACCTAGTCTTCAAATTCTCACCCAACATAAGTTGTCCCCAGACAGCCTGCTCTCCTTGGCAGGGACCAAGATAAGGATCACATCAAGTTCTACACTTCTGCAATTATACCTGCTCAGGAAGCCACCACAAGCAAAAATGCTTGTGGGCTCTGGAAAAATGAAGGGCACATCTGTTCACAAATGAAGGCTGCAGTGGTTGAAGAGCTGTTTCAATCTGACTTGGTTAAACAGGGATAACCACCCTTGTTTGGATTTAAACATCATTTTTTAGGTTTAACTTCAAGGATGATCCCATGCACAACTCACCTCTGATTATTAAAGAGGGATATGGATATATCGAATGTATTGGCTCATCATACAGGCTCTTAAACCAGTACCACCAGTAAATACTTTAGGGCAACTTTCAGGTGGCATGCATCTCAGAAAGTAAAAAGAAAACACCAGGAAACATAACCAAAGGAAAACAGCACAAGGCTTCTTTGCAGCAAGAGGGTGTGGTATTTGTCAGAAATTTTTTCCTTTAAAAGTAATTTTTAAAACCTCTGTGTACACACACCCTTCATGAAAGAATGCGAAAAAGGAGCATTCATGGGGATCCTAAAAGCAATACAAACAGAGGTCACATATGAAGTGTGTTATGCATATAAATAATCATATTCAGATAAAGAATTACTGTCACAGCATACCCTTAACAAGCAGTTAAAAACTGAGGTCTAAAGTCAGTAATAAATGCAGTGTTTTTGGCACATCATTCGTTTGTGCGTCCTCTGACAACAGCCATTCCCATTTCTACTTCCATTTATTTCTAACTGCTATAGAACTAGCAAGTCATGAAGTTCAATAGCACATCAAGTACTCAGCATATAAATAAACATAAATATCAACGTCATGTGTGAGGTAAGGTACAGGTTACTTATCTGTGTGGAAAATAGGTCAAATGTAGAAAAGTAAGGGCAGTAACAGAACTCTTAGGAGAATTACATACTTATTTTTCCCCTTCATTTATACCCTTACAGTCAGTTACATATTTGTAACAATGATAGGAATAGATGAGAAAAACATAAGTCCTAGGAGGAAATGTGCTTTAACCTGGGACTTCCATAAACATTCAAGACTTAAGAACTTATCTGAAAATACTGCTGCCATACAGTGAAAAGAAACTCTGATGTAATTCATTCAGAAGAACCATCACCACCCTAATTTGAACATAGGATTTAACAGAAGAAACAGAAATCCCAGAAGTTGTGCTGAACAAAAAGTAAACACCAATTTTGTGTACCGGATATTCCAGTAACAGAAAGAAGTTACTTCCAAAATTTACTTTCTTGCTTTCTAAGTAATACAGAGCTGTAAGGATGCCAAGTTATTTTGAACACAGCCCATAAAGAATTCATTCAAGACAGCAAGAAAATGCCAGCCCAAAGCATCTTTATTTTCACACCATCTTTAGATCATGGCAATGCCAGTAACATCCAATTATCCATCTCAGTGTATTAAAAGAGTACAAGATTAGTTTATTAAAAGTTATTTTGCTGGTCTAGCAGGAACCTTTTTCAGTAGTTCTGATGCGCTACCAAAAAACAAGGCATCGGTCCAAAGTAAAGAGTAAGCCTAGAGGGAAAAAAATCAAGATCTTTGAATAATACTTTAAAATTTTTCCACTAGCTCTTCTGACAGAAAGAAAAAGAGAAACCACACATGGAAAAACAATTTGGGTTCCCTCAACTTCAGGGAAAAAAAAATGCAAAGGAAGTTTCTGTTTCAAAAAAAAGCAACCCAAGACAAAACCACACTCAGCAGCTGGGAGCTCGGCCATTGGAGTCCACCTCCCTGCAGCATCTCCCATCCACACTCTCCCTCCTCACCCCACGGACCACCCCATTTCTGCAGGGGTTGGGTACAGCTCTGCCATACTGCAACCTGTGAGTAGGGGCACCAGGAGAAAAGCGGAGGCATTTTGTCACCTTTCATTTCCCTCATGATTGTGAACATAAACCCCATGAAGAGAGAGACTGCAGATGAGAAACCCACTGCTTAATGTTGGTGTCTGCGACAGCTAAAAATTTAAGAAACATGTAAGAAACCTGGCCTAGTGGAAGGTGTCCCTGCCCATGGCAGGGGGGCTGCAACGAGATCATCTTTAAAGTCCCTTCCAACCCAAACTGTCCAATGATTCTATCGTTTTTAATTCATTTATGTGAGAGCTTTAAATATAGTGGGCAGTTGCAGAAAAGACACCATCCTGAAGATTTTAAATGAAGAGGAAAAAAAAACAAATAAAAAGGATGCATGAAAGCAAGAATTTAGTAAAAGATGTGGTCTTGGGCATGTTTTCTAATTCACTTCAAATCTTATCTTTCAGACTGGGCCCCTGGCTGCTCTTTTGAGCCATTTCAAGTTACTTAAAACTTCTTGCAGACACTGCAGATGAAGCAGTTCAAATGGGATTGCAGGAGCCCATACCAGGAGCCTTCACCACCGCCCCAGACCATCTTCCATCAGGATCACCCTGGGAAGAAGGGGACAAAGGCAGCAATGAGCGGGGACAGCTTAGAAAGAGCTGGTGCAGTAAGAGAGGACTTCAGATGACCGAGAGTGGGAGGGAGGGGAAGGTAATTGCCAGCCACAGCCTGTAACAGGAAACAATGAAGTTTCATCCTGGAAAACCCAACATCCCACGAAGTCCCAATATGTTCCAGATTTATTAGTGGTTAGCAGTAAATACTTGAAAAGAAAGCACAGGAATTCCAGTAAATGGATTCAAGACAGTAATGCAGACAGAGAAGATGATATACACCCATATCATATGAAATATATTATGTGAAATAGAAGTGAGACCATAGGGAGCACCTTCAGAAAGATGGCTGGGGAAATATATCTGAACTTCTGCTGAAATAAATGACAGCGGCTTCAGATGCTCAGCAGTTCCCAAAATGGGACTCGTAACCCAGCGCCTTCTCTTCCTGGAATCATTGCAGAAAAGCAGCTTTTAAATTATCCAGATTTAAATTATCATAAATTATCCTGTACTTAAAACTTGGAATTAAATCTGATTTCCACAAAGAACACAGTGACACGAAGTTCCTTTAAATTCTGGTCTTTCCATGTCCTGACTTTCAGCCTATAGATGCCGAAGGATATTAAAAATAAAAAAGTAATCAGCCCTCAGCTTTAAGTATCAGTGCCAGGAACCATAGAACAGCAATTAGATACTGGAAGTTACAAGCAAAAGGGAAGAAAGACAAAGAAGATAAAATTTTCCTTGCGGTCAGGTCAACCACAGGATTTCCTGCTGAATTCCTTTAAGCTATGGAGACCTTTGTTAACACTTTATTTGTACTTGGATAAAATACAGTAGAATTACGATTTTTTTAATAAAATTGTAAGGAATGCATATAGGCCAACCATGCCAAACAGCACTCACCTGCCCCAAGGGAAGGATGAATGTTACTGCTGGGATTGTGCTATGCTACCGTCACCCTCCAAACAGGAGCCAGAGGAGAATATGATACTTTTGGGTTCAGAGCAACATCTTCTGCTCTAGGGGGTGGAAGAAGTTGCTTTATCCTCAGGCCAATCATTAATGTATGCTTAGACTGCTCAAAGGCACCTTCCCAAATGGAGAATAATCCCTCCAATCAACCTATAACTGAGGGTATAAAAACAAAGCAGCTGTAAAACAGACACCTCTAAGGAACAACAGAGACTGTTTTTCTGCCATAAGGCAGGAGATGGATGCAAGTTCAAGAGCATCAATGAGATGATGTTCTTATGAGCAAGATATTTGGCAAAGCAAATGCCTGTTTGCTGCTTCTGTCTGCCTGCTTTTAAGCTCTCTTTTCCCAAATAAACAACAAGAAGAAAATCTGTATACCATTCCTGGCCCTGCTCTCTGACCTTTAGCAGGCTGCAGACACCTTGAAATGGCAGTTCAGTGACACAGTTTATGCATAGCCCTTTTCACAGCTTCCCAGGCAGGATCAGACATGCTGCACAGTACTAAGTACCAACCCACTATAAATTCTCCTATCCAGATCAAATAAGTTTAAAATTAAAACTATTGGCAGGTGACCCGTCTTGGTATAAAACCTGCTAAGAAGAAGTTATCTTCAGTACTCCCACAGCTGGCTTAAACTGTCCCGCATGCTTTGCACAATTAAACAGAGATCATTCAGAACTGTGCCTGACCACATCTGTCCCACTAAGTGGCATTGTACATGGGGTTAGCCCAGCCATAACCCACACTTAACTTATGCATAATGTGTGTCTCTGGACAGCACCAGCTATTTTTTTCTTTCAGAAACTGGGATAGGAGTCATAGGCATTTATAACATGTATGAAATCTGCCAGTAACTGTTTACCGGACTAAAACATATCTAAAAATGCTAGTCTGCACTGTTATGACAGCATTTCAAACGTCAAGACCATGCACAACAGGCTCTAGAAATTCAAATGTCTGGATTCCTACAGAATGACCCACCAGAGAACATCACCATTATAGCCCTCCCTCAGAAAAAGATTTAGAGGACAGATAACATGTAATACATATGAAGCTAGATATTCTTTCCAATCACTGGGCAAAACCCAAGGGTACAAACATCTGATTAACACTACATTTGGTTGCCACTATTGCTGCCAGGGTGGCAGGTCTTCTGTTCCAACACTGCCCTGCAACTACCCCCTTTAGAAGCTGGCTTCTCCACATGTATTTATAAAGGAGATGATAACAGATAGCTCCCAGTGGTCTGACCTGGTGCTCAGCATTCAGCAGAAAGCACCAGCGTAAGTTAATTAGGAACACAAACACAATGCAACACACACATACAGAGATTATGGTTTCAGTGACTTAATGGATAAATCATTACAGTTGTCCAGAATTCCATCTGGTTCACGGGGAAGTGGGGGATGTGCCAAATGAACAGAAATCCTGTTTTTACCATTAAATCCCAATGTGCTGTTCCTAATGTTACTGAAGAATTCCAGCATAATGCCAAGGAAGACAAGAAGCATTGACCAAGGCATACAAATACAGCAGGCACCTTAGGAAACACAGCAACTTTGACACTGTAAGCGTTATCTTCCTTCCTCTTTACTATCTTCTGTTTCCAAGTGCCCAGCCACAGGCATTTCAGGGCCCTGCTGCTTCTGGGATGCACTGTAAGTGATTAAAATCCCCCAGCCATGTTGATGCTGATACATAAACGCCGTGTTCCTTGCTGCTGTTTTATTTACGTGTATCATTCACTAACCACTACTACAGGGCCCAGCACCTCTTCCCTGCTTTCCCTTTCTTGAAGGGGAATTCTGGCCTTGTCAAAACTACTGCAAAGCACCACCGGTTCTCAAATCAGATCCAGGACGTCACCTAGACATCACCTTTGGCAGAGTCAGTTTGGCTCACCAGCAGGTCACCAGGAGCCCCATGGCTCACAGTTCCAGGGGCTCCAACTCACCCCACTCCATTCCACCTGCAGTAGTAACTGCACTGCCAACCCAAACCTCAGCTCCCTTTCACAGACAAAACACGCTTGCTGTAAAATTCACTCCCCAGGTACCATGAAGGCTCCTGTTGCTTAACCATCTGTAACCATTTTGTTGCATCAAAGCTGAAAGAACAAGGCACAGGTCATCAGCCAAGTGGATGCTGTGCTTTAAATGCAAATTAAATTCTACCAGTTAGCAGCGCACTGGGTTGAATACACAACTTCTTAACACCCCACTGTGTAACACTGAAACTGAACTGACATTTGGGTGCCAAACTCTGAGCAAGCAGACCTGCACTGACTCATTTCTTGTAGCCTGCGGATCCAGGCTTTCATTTTCTTTCTCACATTGCCATTTGCATGATGGTTTGCTAAACTATGCAAACCCAATTAGGGCAATGAAAGGGAGTTCCCATCCCCTTGAAAAACTAAGTAAAACTATAAGGTCATATAGAACAATGATCACTTTTTAATTAAATTCGGGTCTTCTGCATAAAAAAAAACCCAAGCTGAAACAGCCTTAGTTACTACTTATAAGCAAGACATGAATTATACAAACCATACTTTGCTAGGTGCAAAATCCAAGCTGCAACAAATTCAACTGAAGGCGTTTATCTGTGGGCACAGGGATCTAACACTGGGCAGGCATACAGTATCCATTTATCCAGCAAGCACCTGCTCATCTTTAAATATGAGAAACAACAGATTAGGAAAACATCCTCCCAAGCTGTAACTGTTCAGAGACAGAACTTATTGTAATATCCAGACAAAACTAACTCAAAACAACATCCCCATACCTCATACAGAGAAGAGGCTTCAAAGCTGATACAATTGTTTTCCAAGTATTAGCGCATCACTGTCAAGCAACAAAAAAGGAAAAAAGGAAGTTACTCGATGTTTTAAAATACCTCTGCAAAGCTGCTCGATTTGAAAAAATGCTAAATGCAGCTGGTCGTCCATTTCATTTCCTTCTTGATGCAGAAATGCAGAAAACCCCTTTCTGAGTCAGTGTCCCCCAGTTTTGAGAGGTGGACACATTTCTTCCCCTGTAAAAGACACTTCTGTGTTCTCAGAAAACTCTCCAATATGCCTGGACAAAAAAATGTGGGGCAATTAAATTTTCATGCTCCCTGGGTGGCTGGCCTCACCTCCCAAAAGATACAGGCAGAAGGGTGATGCAGACAGCGATTGCAGACACAGCTCAAGAGAAGCAAGCGGTAGCACACTGGCCAGCTAGCTAGAAATGACCTCAGTCTGCCTCTTCATAACTAATGAACAAGCAAACAATTCCTGACTTCAGCTGCAGTTTTCTCTCTTCTCTCTCCATATGTACGTTATGAGTACAATCAGTTCATAGTGTGACCTCATGCCTAAATGCTGAAGAGGAAGAGAAAGCCACTGCCATGGTTTGGGTTGACAAATCATTGAAGACGTTCTCTGCATCATCACATGCCTGTTAGCATAGCAATTGTGTATTTAAAGAAGCAAAGGAACAGGATACACCTGAGCTGTTGGAAAACCAAACATCCTTGCATGCCATAAAGTAGAAATATGATAAGGCACATAATGAAAAAAAATCTACTGGTGTTGATAAGAGACAGGAGAGGTGGCATACCACCACTTGGCAAAGGTTGCCAGGAGGGCTCCCACACCCATGCCACTAGGCACGCTGCAGACCAATGCCTTATATTTGGATATCCCCAGATGGTGCCACTGTTCATCAACTTCCCCTTGCCACAGTTCTTTTGATGCCGTACCATCATTTACTGAGGTTTTAAAACATTAGTCACTCACTGGTGCGTTTCTTGCTTTGGAAGAAAAACTTCAGTAGTGGCATCCTGAGTTTGTTTATACACCTGACCAGGCAATTGTGAATAATATTTTGGAGACAACATCCTATTGCAACACCTGCTTGTACACAATGAGGAGTTGTGGAATAATTTATGTTAGAATCACTTTAAACAAACAAACAAATCTACATTTTCTCCTGCCACTCTTCTTACCTATTTGGTTGGTTTCAGTACTTCATGTGCTGAAATATATGTATCTCATTAAAAGGCTTGTAAAGGGAATACAGAGGAACAGATAAAGTTTAGTCCCCACGTGAGACACAGACAGCGAGGGTGAACCCAGGCCGTTACTAGAGATGTTTATCATGCCAGCTCCACACACTTGAGCTCTTGGCTCCAAGGAAACGACCATTTAAACTCATAACGTGACCCGACTGAATTCAGGAATTTAACTCAAGTGCTCTGCATAAGCAGGACTATATTGTCTTCAGACTAAATAAATTAATCCAATTATTTTTACTTAAGATACATTTCACTGTCCATTAATTCCTGAAAACTGAGTAGATCCTCTCTGCAAATTTTTGATGTTTCCTTTAAGATAAGAATACTTGAGACAAATATTATGATCTCCTTGTTCTCCTTGATTTCTGATATCATAAGGAGAAAAGCATATGAAAAAGTTTCAGTAAATTCAATTACATTAATATCCTTGCAACATTTCCACTCAAGCACTAATTCGGCACTACAATTTGAAATATTGCATAGATATTGATGGCACAAGCACCTTGGGCTTATTAAACTTTAGATCAATATGAACTCTAGGTGAACTTCAGTATTTCCACGGTATGCAGAAAAATGTATTTTTAGCATGACAACTATGGATTTCCTTCTATGGATTACTTCGGTTAGACCCTGCCTCTCTTGGATCCCCAAGGCCAGCTACAAGAACATTATCATTTAAACCATGAACTTGAGTAGGTAACTTTGGTTTTCCAAATTTGATGGAAAACCTTTTGATCTGGAGCTAAGGCCCTGTTCATTCTACATTCATTTTCATGGAAAGTGATTAATGGTATGTTAGAAAATCTGGACTCAGGAGTTTCTGATTGTATTCTCCACTCACTGTAGCTGGGGGAACTGATAAATGTCTGTAATGTAAACCAAACAAGGAGCATTACTCAGCATATGAGAGAAAAATCCTCTGCTTGACATTTGTACCATCATCATCCTCCATGCCTGCATGGGTGGGACATCAGAAGACAGCTTTCAGTGGCATGTCCTTCCTATAGGGGGATGAAACCCAACTTTTCTCCCAGGAAGACAGCATGTTGACACCACCCAAACTATCCAAATGATGGCTGAAATGGCCACAGGGCTCTGCTGGGCACACAGGGACCTACAACCCAGCGTCTGCCCCATCACTTCCCTGCTCTGAGCTCTTGTTTCTTGCTCTGGCACTTGTTTTTGTACGTGTGTGGAGGGAACACTGCTGCAAGCTTTTAACTGTGTTTTTACAGACTTAACAGAAAACCCATTATGTGAGTCAAGCCACTATAGAGCTCAAAATCCATTGGGTAAAAGCAACTAAACTTTTCCGTCAGATGACACAGAACACTCATTTCATAATTCTGCCTAGCTTGGGAATCTATCCATGCTGAAACTGCTCTGAAAAGACATTGTTATTATCATGCAACAGTATTAAACTCCTCAAATGTCTCTTTTCAATACAGGTTCACAAAGCTATTTATAAATGAATAAATAGCCCAAGGTGAGCAGAAAGCTTTCTCATGAAACCTGAGTAATAACGCAATATTACTGTTCCTGGATTCTCTGCCATTTTATCATGTTCTAGCAATTTTCCCAAGAGTGATGTCAAGGATCCTCTCACTCTACCGTTTGCTCATCTCTGAATGGTAATGATAAAAATATTGATTTTCACATCTGTGACTGCTGCAGTTCAACACAAGAAATCCAAGTTATTTCCCCCTTGCTGTGTACCAGCTAAGCAATCGCCAGCACAAAGAGCTTCACTTTGCATCAAAATGAAGCAGTGTCTTTAATACTTGACACTTGAAATAGCACTTCATTTTCTCTGTACTTTTCAAAACAGAGCACTGGTCCAGCAGTGGATTTAATGCAGGCTGTGGAAGGGATGGATGTGAAGAGCAGCCATGTTTTCTGGGTGAGGCTTGCTTCAGGTGTGAGCCAACACTGAGGAGCATCCTGCCTTCCCTTGAGAATAATGCTGTGATCTGTACTGACCATGCCAGAGCCTGGCATGTCAAACACCCACCACTGCTGAAACCCCTTAGACCCTCCCCAGGTCCCACAGGAGAGGTCAGGGTGATCTGTGCCATCCTGCATGGAACAATAAAGAAAACACAGCTTTCAGGCTTAGACAAAGATTGGAAATTCTGACCTCTGAGCTTACTCTGTACACGGCCATTGGTAATATTTTATCCTTCCTTCCTTGCTTCATCTGGCTACAAAGCTATGGCACAGCTCCTCCCCCAGTCACCCTGGCCACACTCCAAAGCTAAACTCAGCCTGGTGACTGGAGCGCTTGGCGCTTCATTCCGCTGCCTGAAGACATACAGATTCCAGTGCGGCACTGAGCGATGCCATTTCACAGAGGACATCACATAAACAGGATGCCCAGGGAGAAGGAGAGCCTTTTCTCATTGGGAAAAAGAGAAATTGTAATTGCTGGAGATTTCAACAGAGAGGGATTCATCCCAGGACTGCGAGCCCATCAGTCTCCCCAGAGACTGCCCTGGCTCTACAGGTTTCTTTTATAGAACCTGAAATAGTTCTTCAGTGTTCATTGAAACAGTGAACGAGGAGGACATCAGCCAAAACAATAAGCCCCCTTGGCCTTTAGATCATCTCAAACAATTAACATAAGTTGCTATTAGTTGATGTAACGACAGAAATCACACTTCTTTGATGCACAATGGCAAATCAGCACGCTGAAGGGGAAGAAGTAGGTAGTGGGTTTTTCTTCTGGGAAATAAGTACTTTTGTAAATAACACCTACCCGGTGGACCATATTTATACAACTATTTCAACAAGCAAGAATTGTGAAAGTCCACTATAATCCACTAACAAGAAAAGATCAAAGAAACTAACAGGAAGGCCAGGATGCAATCAAAATATTTGATCAGTGAGAAGTTTCTTATCCTAGCCATAAACTCAAGGGCATTTCAGTGCGAGCTGTGGGAGGAGAGCTGCCGTGAACACCCAGAGGATGTGTGGCCATTGCAGATGGAGTCCCTTGAGGGAATCTTGCCCTCATGTCCTGCCAATGTCCCTTCCTCCTTCCTGTATGGACACAGCTAGAACCCGCCATCTGGGGTCTCCCATCATTTTCAGTTAAACAAGCAAGGGTAGAAATGTTACTCCTTCTCCTAAATCCCCCTTCCCCCCCCCAAAGTTAAACACTTGACCTTTGGTTAAACTAAATGTGGGCTTTTTCTCTTCCTTTTAAAGCGAAGTCTCACGATCCCCGCGTGACCCTGGTGGGAGGACAGAGGGAGGCAGGGAGACCCCGCCGTGCACTCAAGAGCACTGCCAGAGCCAAGTGATTGCCAGCTCCCCGAATGGCAGAGATGGGTATAAAGAGCTTTTAATTACTTCCTTTCCTTTTTTTTTCCCTAAAGAACAAAGGAAGAGCTATTGGGATTTTCCTCCTCACACTTTTTTAAATACATACTTGGCAAACATTAAAGAGTTATATATTTGGATACATTAAACAAGTACTTTGATAGTTCAATTTTTGGAAGAAAAAAAAAAAAGGCAAATTCTCACCTTCTTTCAAGGCTTTACTCTTACGTGATTGTATATTCCCTAGTTTATCAGTACATTTCCCTTGGCTTTTCTGACAGAAATACACGTATCCTTGTAACCAGAGAAGTATGGGAAACTGGAAACATCCAACTCTGGACAAACATTTAAACTCAGATACCCTAATACAAAACAAGTACTTCTCCGAAACAAACATCTCCAGATGTTTTAACATATTTTTATATAGATAGATAGATACATATAAGATGTGACTCAGGCACGGAAAGCCAAAAGAATGTTCTCATTTCCTGAGGCTGGCCAACAAAAAGGGGAAAAAATGTGAATGAAGGAACAAAGATTTTGTAAGTCAGCTTTTTCTTAACAGCAGCAGCTTTAAAATGATCCACTTCAATTTCTTTTTCATATAGTCAGAATACTGCCTCTCTCCTGCAACTGTGCATACTCACAAAAGGAAATAGAGAAGGGAGAAAAAAACATGCTGCTTTGTGGCATGGTTAAGGAGATTCCTGCCCTTCTCCTTTTGGCCCCAGTGAAGCTCACAGGCAGCTCCCACTGAGCCCCCTTTTCCCACAGCAGCTTACTTGGTCTTCATGGTACAGAGTTTGAGAAGAACGAGCCAGCAGCCACGTGCGCTGCGGCTGTCCCACAGCCAGGTCTCTAGATGGTGGGACGCAGCCTGCAAGACCTCACCAGCACAGCTCTTGCTCCATTTTATTTCTTAACTGTACAAGCGTGTACAAATAGCACCCAGTTCCTCTGGACTTCACAGCAATGGATGAAGAAAGACCCTGGGCACCTTCACATTGTAAAGTTGTGCCCTGACAACAAATGTTAAGTAGACTTAAACTGGTATTGATGTGTTGCTATTCTCTGTGCCCTCTCTAACCATATCTATGTGTCATGCCGATGAGATACAAGGTCTCCTTCCTCCAAATGCACTGAAGGTGATTTTCTGCAGACCAGTTCTGTGACATCCATGACAAAACCACTGCTGCAATGGTTGCCCTTCAGGCAGAGCTGTAGGGGGTGACAAGAAGCTGTAGAGAAAAAGTATTCAAGGGTGCTTTCAACAGGAGCAAGCAAAAATGCCCAGGCAATCCTCCTTCAACAACTCTTCCAGTGCACAGAGCATGAGCATGTCGCTTCCCAACACTGCACCCAGGATGGTTGCAGGCAGTCCCCAGCCCCAACCCAGACCACCAACAAACACAGCTCCCTCCTTTAGATCCTCAGCACCTCCTCACAGGACCCCACCTATAACACCACTCATGGGACTACAGCAACATGACCCAGGCACAAACCCATGCTTCTGCCGAAACACGAATTTCCACCTTTCCGATGTCCCTTCACCCCAGACATCACCAGCACTCACAAGATCAAGGAATCCATCCAGATTGAGACAAAATCAGTTTTAAATCTATGTATCTACTAGTTTCTCTTGCCATGGGTTTTCAGCTGCCTCAAGTCCCCATTGCTGGTATGAACGATGTTGTGGGATGGGGGCGTGCTGGTCACCCTGGTCAGCTGTAGCACAACCACATGCTTAATTAAAATGTCTCTGTAATTGCTGCCTAAGGGAAAAGCAGCTGCCCCGGCACAGCCTGGAGACGGCCTGTCCTGCTTCGTGACACTGGCCAGAGCTGGGGCTGGGAGATGATCACTGCTGAGTGAACCTCAGCCCACTTACCAGCAGACCCCGGCAAAAATAAATGACTTAATCCAGCCAAAATGTTGGTGTCTCTGTCACAAAACCTAAGCCTCTCCCTGCTACCAACACAGTGGAGGGGTTACAAACTGAAATATGAGCCTGTTTGCAAGTGTTTCCTCACAACGAAGATTCACCAAACCCAGACGGTTCTGCAAGCAGATCTGCTGCGCTGATTCAGCCCTGAATCTGCAGGGGCCGCCTTACCCCAACCATGCTGGCTGGCAGCCCATGCCGCCTTGCCTGCCAAGCTCTAGCTTTTCATTTCCAAATCAGAGACAGCATGCCAGGACACACCAAGGAAGGACTCAGTGATGCTGTGGATCCGGGAGGCGCGAGGCTGACAGCCAGAACCTCACCCCCACTGGGCAGCACCCAGTGCCAACAGTATGGCCAAGACCCTGCGACAAATCGTTGCAGGGCACTGATGTCTCCTTTCCCCCTCCCAGGGCAGATTTGAAGCTACTTCTGCGTGGTTGTCTCTCCCCACATCAGTCCCACAGCTGTTGCACATCAGCATGGCGTCTGGACAGGAGCCACAATGCCATGTTGTTGCCTTCCAAGTATTTGTTGGCATTACTGCACTGCTTTGCTGTGGTCTTTCTCAGTGCCCCCAACTATACTAAAACAATGCATCAGTACAGAAAACCCATATAATTCGGAGCATGGCAGCTTTCCAATGCTGCTCAGGCCACCCAAGAAATGTTCATAACACTATTACATTGCCTTAGTTTCTCAGATTATTCACACCAACCTCCCACCCATGATGTAAGCAACAAACACTGAGGTTTTGACTCTGCTGTTCCCACCAGTTTAGGGTTTATATCCACTGGTGTGCTCCTAGTTCTTCACACTATTTAATGCAAGCAGTGACTGAAACAACCCTAAAAGCACCGAGTGACTTAGGACTCACCTTCCTATCGAATTCTGTAGAAGTGGCTGGTGGGTTTTTTTAATGAGTGAAAAAACAGATGATCAGAGCTGGAATTCAAGGACTTATTAAAACGTAAGTGAAAACAATATGAGAAACACTTAGCATAAAACCTCATCCAGGGCGCTGTCCTTGTTGTAACACTATTTTCTATGCATCCTAGGATACTCCAGACTATGCCATTTTTGCACAGGAACGTGGTTTCAGACTGTAGACAAAAGGTCCACCTTGCCCATAAATAGCTTGTGACACCATCAGCTTCTGTCCCCCAGACCCTGCTAATGGTCTCCAGGACAAACTCATCAAACTATTCTGCATAAAGGGTTATTAGGGCACATAAAACCAGCCAAGGAAATTACAGTATCTTTTTTTTTTCCCTTCTATCTGCTTGAAAAACTTAAGTAAGCGTTTTCATAAAGACTTAAGACACATCAGGAAGGGAAATGCTGAAGT
The DNA here is from genome assembly GCA_024733675.1 of Psilopsiagon aymara. Taxonomy (NCBI): domain Eukaryota; kingdom Metazoa; phylum Chordata; class Aves; order Psittaciformes; family Psittacidae; genus Psilopsiagon; species Psilopsiagon aymara. Next base: position 62,868 of record JANRGW010048283.1, read on the forward strand.
AATTGCAAAGGAGTGTCCTAATTTGAAGAAAAGCATTAACCCCCGGGCACATTCCCTTGCTACATTTTCTCTAATTGTCAGGTTGAATTAGGACCTTCCCATCCTTTCTGCCTCCACACTAGCACTTCTGCACAAGCTGTTCATGCACTGTAACACGTCGCTAACACAACAGGGACAGCAGACCACGTACACAGACACTTGGTTCATGCTATGGATAGTTTATACAAGGGAAGGCTTTGGCTATCAAAACATGACTGTCAGTCTAATTTTCCATGTCATCAGGACCTGCCATCATGGAAAGACCTGACAGGAGTAAGTTCCCCATCAATTATCAAGCTGCTTTTAGCACAGCTAATAGTTAAAGCCTCCCTATATTGTAAAGCAATAAGAGACTGTATTATGCTATGGAGTGAAAAACCTTTAAATTGGGCTTTGGAGAAGAACAAAACCCAGATGAATCGGGATGTCTAAGCTCACACACTTAGCACAAAGCCACAATTGCAGGAGCTGAAAAGCCTGCCTTAAGTGCTTCAATAATAAATATTTTATTGCAACTTGAAAAAGAATTTGTTAACTATAAAAGCCATTCTCTGCCTACTGCAGGCCATTAATGGTTTACAGGCAGTAACTGTATGCAGCCAGTTCTAAGAAAAAGACCTGTGCATCGCAACTGAGATAGAATGCAGCATTGCATTTCGATTCTTAATTATGGAGTCCCCTATCAAAGCCAGCAACACTATGAAGTGCCCACATTTTTGAGCTTTACAGACTACAGAAGATCAAGAGCTATAAATCCAATGAGCCTATGCTAGTTTTTCAAATGCAGTTATGTTCTGAATAAAGAGCAGCCTGCTTTGTTCAGTATTTTATGCATGTTGCCCTGTATTTATTGCTGCAAAGTAAAAAGTTTGTGCTACGAAACTACAAAAACTTAAGATAATAATGCAATAATACTGCGAGCTGATGTTTTTTCTCTGAAATGCCCAAGAAACTTATTCCAACGATAACACAGCAAAATCAGTTCAGCACAACCAGCTGGAAAACCTGCCCACAAAACTCAGAGGACATTTATAAAGCTAGCACGCAGCAATCCCAAATGACAGCCCACCATCCAGCACTGACTCATCTACAGGACACACTGCACATCCCTCCCGGAGCACATCCCTCCCATCCATCCCAAATCCCTCTCCTCTGGGGCAGTCTCATCTCCCAGCATGATGCTGAGTGAGATGGTTGTGCCTCGGGCAGTGGGTGTTCAGGTTATAGCACCATCCTCCAAGTTTCTTCAATTGCAAAACAAAGCTGCAGCAGCCACTCCAGTTCAAAAAGCCTCTATAAAGTGAAGGAGATAAACAAAAAAGAGTATTTCCTAGGACAAAAGCAAACCCAATGCACGCACCTACTGACCTGCTGCTCTTCTGTATATCAAATCAAGAGACAGACCTCACGTCATTCTTCCCTTTTTTCTTTCCCAAGATTATTTAAACTGTCTAAATCAGAGCAAAAACTAAAGATCCAATATCCTTAGGAGTTTCAGCCTGTGAAAGCCTTTGAGAGTACCACTTTTTGTTAAAAAGTGGTTTTGAATGAAATAGTGGCATTTTTAGCTTGTTTGTTTTGTGTTTTTTTCCCCAAAGACCCAAAACAAGAAAGTGCATCGATTTTTGATTTCCTCTCCCTACATTTTACCAATCGAAATGTATCTCATACAAACCTTACCCTTTTGTTTTATTTTGACCTCAACAGACTAGAATCATCTAAAGAAAAACTCCTTCAGCCAGCAGTCCTGCAACTGGCCTCCCCTCTGGAGCTGACCCCACAGCCTGTCCCTGCTCTGCCCTGTCAGGCAAGCAGCATTCCATGCCTGGCCAGCAGCTCCTTCCAGCCATGCTGCTGCCAAAATCAGCGGCAGGGCACCATCACCTCCTGAGCCACAGCAGAGCCCCTCGTCCTCTACACGATGATTCACCCCAAACGACTGGTGAGAAAAGCACCACAGAGGGATCTGGTCAATTTAGACAAGGGGCCCCATATCCAGCCCTTGCTGGGCAAGCAGTTCATACTCGGAGTGCATCAGCAGCAGTGGGACTCCAGGCTGACTCTGAGCCACGGGAGGATCTGCTCGGCTGGGAGGCAGCCAGCCTCATCCCTGCTGCCAGGGAGGAAGGATGCTCAAGCTGTCAGCCAATCCCAGGATGGATGCTGTGCCGATGCCACCTCCGTGGATGTGCTGGCCACTCATTTTTCTTCTTTGGGATGCACAGTGTGCATTTTGCACTGAAAAAGCTCGCCCCTAGACAGCTTTAAGCAAAGTGGGCTCCCACCAGAGCGCTCTGCTGCTTCGCCTCAGCAAGTTTCTGCAAGTGTGGGCTCTAGCCTGACTTTGTCCCAAAGTTTCTTGCTGTGCCAGGGGTGTAGCCTAGTTCATATTCTGTGAAGCGTGTACCAGCAGGACAGCTGGCTTGCTCCCTGACAACTTCAGCACAACAGATGCCAAATACGCAATTGCTTTATTTACCCAATGAGGCAGTCTCTGTACTGGAGCTGAAGCACCTGTGTGGGGCTGAAGCACACGCAGACCACTGCAGTAGCAAGAGGTTGACGCTCACAGCAAAAATGCTGACCACTCAGGCACTTGTGGGAGCAGAACTCCTATGGAGACAGGCTCAGAGAGTTGGGCTTGTTCAGCCTGGAGAAAAGAAGGAAGAACTTATAGCAGCCCTCCAGTACTAAAAGGTAGCCTGTAAGAAATCTGAAGAGGGACTTTTTTACAAGGGCATGTAGTGATACAGCAAGCAGGAATGGATTTTAGTTGAAAGACGGGAGAATTACCTTAGATAGTAGGAAGCAATTCTTCAGTATGAGGGTGGTGAGGCACTGGAACAGGTTGCCCAGAGAAGCTGCGGCTGCTTCGTCCCTGAAGTGTTCAAGACCAGCTTGGATGGGGCTTTGAGCAACCTGGACTAGTGGAAGGTGTCCCTGCTCATGGCAGGGGTTGGAAATGGATGAGCTTTCAGATTCCTTCTAACCCAAAACTTTCCGTGATTCTATGAATGCAGAAGCCTGTCCTAGAAACACCCATCACTCACTGAGATGTGGCTGGCAACTTAGAATAACTGAAGCAAAAAGGTACCTTAACACACACGACATCTGAATCACTTTATCATCCTTGCCTCAGCAGGCAGCTCACAGCAGCTATTGCTGAAGCTGGCCAAGGCCCATGAGACCCTCCAACTCCCCTCCTGTGTCCCAGGGTTACTGGGGCGCTGACCCGGCAGCAGGGCCAGCTCAGGAGTGCCCACCACAGTTGGCCCCGACTCGGTTTGACTTCACTGCTGCCACAGTTCTCCTCCAAAAGCACAGTGCAGAGCTGGAGAGGCTCACGGCAGAAATCGGGCATGGGAAAGATAAAGCAGTCTGTAGCCAGGCTAAGGTCTGGACGCCAGCTGACATCCTGAGCCCGCAGCTCAAGCCAGCTACGAGCCGCTCTTTTCCCCTCCCGCAACCCCAGGTTTTGCCATATTAGCGCAGCACTTGCAAAGGGCTTTAACTAAGGACGTTTCTTCTTGAGAAGTAACTACAGCGGGTGGGGCTTTGAAACACTGCACTAGTAGAAGAGACGTTGCTTCCCATAACCCATCCCCATTAACCGTTCCCCAAGTTATGACTACTCCATAACTGTGGGATAAGCATAAATCTGCACGGATCTCACCACATAAACACAGGTTACTCAGAACCCCGCTTTTAAAACAACCACATCCCCTAGGAAAGGCCGCCTCTCAACGCGAAGGGCACTAAACAATCCTCAGACTCCGTGCAGAACAGGTTATACTCGAGGTTTGTGTATCATTTCCAGCTTGCTGCCACAAGGACGCACGGGCCATCCCGCTGCTCCTCGGGTGCATGCAGCCCCGAGATGAGAGGAGAGGAGAGCGGTTCGCCGTGCCCGCTCCCGCCGGCCCCATCCCGCTGCCGCTGGAAGCAAGGGAAAAGTTCACCGTAAAACGGGAACTTCCTGGGGCGAAGGGAAGGCGGCGGCTCACCTGCCCGCCGGCAAACCGCCCGCCGCGGCGGGGCCCCGCTCCCCTCACCAGCCCCCGCAGCG